>JACEFZ010024548.1:152500-202500 GCA_014155875.1 Cepaea nemoralis | reverse complement strand
TATACTTCACCTCGACACCGCAAGGTACAAGAGGAACATGATGAGATGAGATGAGATGAGAATCTCTTCTTCCACTTTCTTATATCTTCCCATTATGATGTTTAGTAGAATTTTACTTGCATGACTGATCATGACAACAGTTCTATAGTTGGTGCATACTTTCAGGTTGCCCTTTTTGTTTGTATTGGAATGAAGATAGTTCTCTTCCAATCTTTTTGTCATATACCATATTTCCATATCTCTCTACATAATGTGTGATAGATGTGTATGCTTTCTTCCCCTCCAGCTTTAATTAGTTCAGCTGGAATCTCATCATATCCATGTGATTTACCTTTCTTCAGGTTCTTTATTGCCGATACAACTTCATCTAATGAGGGTTCAGGTTCTATCTCTGCTGTCATTGGTTCATGTATCTCATTCATAACGTCACAGTAATTCATATCATACATTCCACTGCAGTATTTCTTCCATCTGTCCATGAATTTTCTAGATTATCTTAGGGTGTTTCTCGACTTGTCACATATAAAATTTAATTGAGGTTGAACATTTCTTGTCAATAACTTCATTTTTTAAAAACATTTCGTAATCTCTGCCTTTCTTTTGATATTGCTATATTCTAGTACAACTGTCATTTCATTTACTGCCTTGTGGTGTATAGGGGGGGGGGGGGGGTCTTGAACCTGAGGAATAAAGGTCGCCTGGCTAGTGCGGTCGCCGCGAACTGTGCAGGTTAGAGTTTTTCTTGTTTAAACTGGTTTTTGTCCTTTATTGCTCTTTCTTATTTCTCGTGTTAAAAATGTATACTCCATCTTGTTGTTTTCGGATTTACCTTTGTGGCATATTTCAATTCCCATCGTTATTTTATTAATTCTAACGTGTCTGATGAATGTCATCGAATGATCCAACAACTCTGCCGACATTTGCCCAGCTATTGGAAGGGTTTCCCATCTGGGACTGGTCAAGGGATAGGAACCAGATGAAGAGAGACACAAACATGCTGCCTTGTAGGTAGATAGGGGACAGTCAAAGGTTAGGGAACAGACGAAGAGAGACACAACCTGCTGCCTTGTAGGTAGACTGGGGACAGTCAAAGGCTAGGGAACGCAAACCGGAACAAAATGCATGTCGAAGTCGAGTGTACTGAGCTGCAGGATTGACGAAACAGTGCAGCCGAATTCACCAATTAATGACCAACACTATCTGTTAACGCTGTAGAGAATCAAATAATAAATGTCCAACACTATCTGCTAACGCTGTAGAGAATCAAATAATAAATGTCCAACACTATCTGTTAACGCTGTAGAGAATCAAATAATAAATGTCCAACACTATCTGTTAACGCTGTAGAGAATCAAGTTATAAATGGCCAACACTATCTGTTAACGCTGTAGAGAATCAAGTTATAAATGTCCAACACTATCTGTTAACAGAATCAAATAATAAATGTCCAACACTATATGTTAACGCTGTAGAGAATCAAATAATAAATGTCCAACACTATCTGTTAACGCTGTAGAGAATCAAATAATAAATGTCCAACACTATCTGTTAACGCTGTAGAGAATCAAATAATAAATGTCCAACACTATATGTTAACGCTGTAGAGAATCACATAATAAATGTCCAACACTATCTGTTAACGCTGTAGAGAATCAAGTAATAAATGTCCAACACTATCTGTTAACGCTATAGAGAATCAAGTTATAAATGTCCAACACTATCTGTTAACAGAATCAAATAATAAATGTCCAACACTATCTGTTAACGCTGTAGAGAATCAAGTTATAAATGTCCAACACTATCTGTTAACACTGTAGAGAATCGAATAATAAATGTCCAACACTAGTAGTAGACTATGGTTTCCAGACCCCATATTTCAGCCTAGGAAATATGGGGAAAATTGTCGACTCGGCTCCAGAAGCTGGAGGCTGATAGGGTTTATGAAGGAAATATTTTGAAGTTTTTTTGAGTTGGGCGGGGGAAATTTTTGGTGGGAATGAAATTTTTTTTGCGGTGTGTGGGAACGGTTTTACTTCGCCTGCCTGGTGGGTGTAAAAGTAATTAAGGTAAATGTTTAGTTGGTTCTGGAAAGAGAGGGTGTGAAGGGGAAAGTTATTTTGGTTACGTAGGGTATATTAGTATGGGTAGTGATGTATAAACAAGGGTGTGATGGGTCGTGGTTTCTACTCATGGGATGGGTATATGGTGGTTACGTATATGAATGTGTTAGTATGCGTGGTGTAGTGATGTATAAACAAGGGTGTGATGGGTCGTGGTTTCTACTCATGGGTTGGATATATGGTTGTGGCGTAGACATAATATGTTAGTATGCGTGGTGTAGTAATGTATAAACAAGGGTGTGATGGATCGTGGTTTCTACTCATGGGTTGGATATATGGTGGTTACGTATATGAATGTATTAGTATGCGTGGTGTAGTGATGTATAAACAAGGGTGTGATGGGTCGTGGTTTCTACTCATGGGTTGGATATATGGTGGTTACGTATATGAATGTATTAGTATGCGTGGTGTAGTGATGTATAAACAAGGGTGTGATGGGTCGTGGTTATACTCGACGACTCATGGGTAGAGGTGTAGATGGTTACTATCATCTGAACAGTGTGATAGTAGTGAAGGTAAAGGGTGGTATATTCACCGATTACAAAGAAAATCTTATAAAGTTATAATGGGTGTGGTGGTAAGGGGTATTAGTGATCAAGTAGGAGTGATATAGGGGTGGTCATAAATGTAATAAGAGGTGTTCACAGTTACACACTGGTCAACCAGTGGTCAAGTGGTCAAGTAAGGGTCAAGTAGTCAAGTAAGGAAATTTTAGGGAAAAGTGATTGTAATGAGATGGTGATGATTAAAGAGTGGTAAAATAGTGGTCAATCAGTGGTCAAGGAGTGGTCAAGTAAGGAAAATGTTAGGGAAAATTGGTCGTAATGACATGGTATTGTTTAAATTAGTGGTAAATTAGTGGTCAAGTAGTGGTCAAGTAGTGGTCAAGCAGTGGTCAAGTAGTCGAGTGACCACTTAAATTGTAGGGGAAAGTACGTATAGTGCAATGGTGGTGGGTAAAGTGAGGAAGAATCAATAGTAGTGATAATACTACTACCAATATTAGCGACAAGCACAAAGACAACCAAGTACATACTTGATACACACAAATACAAAGACAACGAAACACACACACACGTACACACATACAGATACAGAAGTACAGACAAACCATACCATTACTACTGTCACAACAACAGCTATACACAAGTACACACCCATAATCAAAGACACAAAGAGGGTCACACACACACACATACAAACACAAAGGCAACCATACACAGACAACCCATACCATTACTACTGTCATCACAACTATACACACACGTGTACACACATACAAGCACAAAGTCAACCAAACACACCCATAAACATCCACTCAAGTACAGACACAGGAAAACAAAGAAGCAAACAAGGACAGACACACTCACCCATAATCAATTACACAAATACACACCTACAAACACAAAGACAACCACACACAGACACATTTGTACATACAGACATACACATAAAGACAGACAAGCACAAAGACAAACCATACCATTACTACTGTCACAACAACAGATATACACATGTGCAGACACACTCACCCATACACAAGAACACTCAAAGACAAATACAAAGACAGCCAAGTACACACACACATACACACCCATCGCCTAGGATTACTACTGTCATCACAACTATACTCAAGTACAGACACACCCATCGCCTAGCATTACTACTGTCATCACAACTATATACAACCACGTACAGACACGCGTACAACAACAAAGACAGACACAAAACACATACAGACACCCATACACACTTGATACACTTGTACATACAGACACATAAGTACACAAAAAAACAAAGACACACCCAAAACATTACTACTGGTACCTCAACCAGTACAGATACACTTACCCATAAGACTAAACTATACAAACCACATACCCCCTTTTGGTAAAGAACGCGGATGTCCGAGACAGCCCCTACGTCATCACCGCCATGTGCAAAAGTCATTAAGTGGTAGCATGAGTCATCGGTTTGTGGGAAGCAGGCGGGCGGCATGAGAATAGCTTGTCTACAAAATTGCTACGTCAGCTATGTAGGGTGCTGACCCAGTGTATAAAATAGAAGGCGTCTCTTGTGAGCACAGTACCAGTTCAAGGGCTGACTTGGGTATCTACAGAGGTGCTTCAGGCTGGTGTGAGCAGTGTTTGTGTCGTCGGCAGATATTGTTCACGTGCTGACTTGGCTAGCTACAGCGGTGAAACTTGGTGTGAGCGTTATTCGTGTAGTAAGCAGATATTGTTCACGTACTGACTTGGATAGCTACAGCGGTGAAACTTGGTGTGACCCTTAGTCGTGTCGTCGGCATCTGATAAAACAGTGAAACATTGTATACAACAGAACTTTTTCGCTGTTGTAAAAATCGAAAGTGTGACTTATGACCAGTTTATCAATATGACCACCAGATCTACTTTCACGTGTTCAGTGTGCGACAAAGCCTATTGTTATAAGTATAACCTTAATCGTCACATTCGGACCATTCACGGTACGAAACCACACTTATGTCATATCTGTGGACAACTTTTCAACAGAAAAGGCAATCTACAAAGACACATACGAACACACCATCAACCACGTATGAATACATCAAACACTACAACAGCAGAGACGACAGCACCACGTGTATATTTACACCATCATCGTAGTCTAAGTCAAGTACCAGACTACCACCACTGTGACTTCAATGATAACCTTACCCGCTACAATGGGAACATTCACAATGATTATCCCTGTCAGGTACGTGACAATCTATACAATTCGAACCTACAACGGTACTTACATCACCAGATACCACGAGAAAGGATGACACCCTTAGACACCCTGGCAACAAGTCCACTCATAATAGCAGAGGATATCCAACCAAATGATAGAGACAGCTTGGCAGCCCTTAAGGCGTACTGCAAGGACCTGTCGATTATGCTACCCAATCAAGTGGTAGTATTAGAAAAAAGTGTCGACCACCGCTACCGGGTGGTTTTGGTATGAGACCTTCATAAAAAGAAGTATTCAGATATCTCATGTGTGATGACTTCGACAACAACAGTGTTGTTTTTAGTCAATCAAGCTATATCAGAGCCCAGAAGAATGAAGATCACTAATCCAGAACTTTTTGGTTTTTCACTAATCATGTATGTCATTGATTTTTTTCTTATGATATATCACTAAACTGTTTTGATGAATATGTTGTGAACACACATATTTTGGTGATAAAAATATTGAAATCAAGATTTTTGTTTTGTTGATTTTCTTTAGTGGGTTGTTTTCATGACGTTGTCTTTTTTCTTGATGGAACAGAGACACATACAGACATGCACAGAGACATTTTATACAGACATGAACAAACTCGGGGGAAAAGTTATGGCAAATACAGAACAGTCAAATGTATGAAAAGTAGGAAACTAACCAAATAAGGGAAGATACTGACCAAAATATGAAATGTCTCGCCCAAATTTATGAAAAGTATGACAATATGATTACCAAATGGGAAGAGACTTTCAAGCAAATTTATAAATATTTCAACTAAACTTATAAAAACTAGGAAAATTTGTCAACCAAAAGGGAAAAGGTCAACCAAATACTGAAATATCTCAACCAAAACTTATAAAATTATCATCAATTCTTATAAAAAATAGAAAAATGCGTCAGACAAATCGAAAAACGTTGGCCAAATACAGATATAACTCGAACAAACTTATAAAAAGATAGGAAAAAATATTACCCAACACAACTAAAATGTTGACCAAAGTTATAAATAGCACATCCAAACTTATGAACAGTAGGAAACTTTGTTAACCTTATAAAAAATAGGAATATTTGTCAAATAAAGTGAACCAAGTAAAGACATATTTTCAATCAAACTTATAAACGTGTCATCCAAAGTGATAAAAACTAGGAAAAGCTGTCAGTCAGTCTAAGAAATAACTATGGAAAAGTAAGAACTATGTCGACCAAACTAGGGCAAAGGTGTTACCAAAATTATGAAAAATGTAACTTCTGTAGTTATCTCATACGTGTCTTGAACTTTTATCTGAAAACCCGTTATCAATGTCACCACTTTCTCGATTTTACATTACCGAAACCTCCAACTTCACCGTATCTGCTACAGAAACCCTTATACAGACTAAGCACTCATCTCTCCACACTCTTGGTTTCTTTCTAACACAAACTGGTCACATCAACAAGAACTTCAAACCTCCATTGTACACGTGGTCCATTGAAACAGACATAACAACATTTATGGTAAGGTCGTCTATGGTTCCAACTAGTATAGTTTCTGTATCATCTAGGTATTCATCATCACGGAACCATTTCCCATGGCTGCCAGCTTCAACTTTCCATACCACAATGTCTGCTACACTATCCTTTCATTGTTCCAGCTTTCAACAATACAACGGTTTTTTTTCTCGAAGTCTGCCTAAAATAGCATTTCTTACGGTGTCCACTCCTAGCGCACTTTACCATTTCACATCTGCAATAACGACAAGTCTGCAAGCAACCACCACTGTCTGTTATAAACTCGGCCTTTCTTAAAAACACGCCTACCATTAGTGAACTCATGAATACCAGCTACCACATCTTCTAACCGACTTTCAATGTTTCATAACAAATAACACTAACATTCGTTTTGATTACAGAACAATATAATTTCTGGTGACTAGGCAGATTTTCCAACCTAATGGAGGTAAAGCATCTGTCCCCCTAACCTACTAAGCGCTATTCTAGACAACGAATAAGGTCATCGATCAGCACCCCTAAGAAGAACTTGAAAAAACAACAGAGATTGGGTTCCTGAGACGAATTATTTGAATTCATTGGACTACCACAGTAATTAATGATGAACGCCTAAGGAAAATAGAGCATTATATACACCAAACACAACAAACTCTTTCTTACTAACCCTAACCCTAATTATACATCATTTAACCCTAACCTAACCCCTAACCCTAACGATTCACCAAACACAACAAGCTCTTTCTGTAAGAGACATAGACACAAACCACTGTTAGAAAGCGAAAAAGTTAAATTTTAATTAACACTTAAAAATAATAAATCGCAATTTTATTGCGCAAAATGTAAGCTCGATATAGTCCTATACATAACCTATACCTATACCTATACCTATACTTAGTCTATATCTGTATATTAAGTGAAGCGAAATAAAATTGCGATTTATTATTTTTAAGTGTTAATTAAAATTTAACTTTTTCGCTTTCTAACAGTGGTTTGTGTCTATGTCTCTTACAGAAAGAGCTTGTTGTGTTTGGTGAATCGTTAGGGTTAGGGGTTAGGTTAGGGTTAAATGATGTATAATTAGGGTTAGGGTTAGTAAGAAAGAGTTTGTTGTGTTTGGTGTATATAATGCTCTATTTTCCTTAGGCGTTCATCATTAATTACTGTGGTAGTCCAATGAATTCAAATAATTCGTCTCAGGAACCCAATCTCTGTTGTTTTTTCAAGTTCTTCTTAGGGGTGCTGATCGATGACCTTATTCGTTGTCTAGAATAGCGCTTAGTAGGTTAGGGGGACAGATGCTTTACCTCCATTAGGTTGGAAAATCTGCCTAGTCACCAGAAATTATATTGTTCTGTAATCAAAACGAATGTTAGTGTTATTTGTTATGAAACATTGAAAGTCGGTTAGAAGATGTGGTAGCTGGTATTCATGAGTTCACTAATGGTAGGCGTGTTTTTAAGAAAGGCCGAGTTTATAACAGACAGTGGTGGTTGCTTGCAGACTTGTCGTTATTGCAGATGTGAAATGGTAAAGTGCGCTAGGAGTGGACACCGTAAGAAATGCTATTTTAGGCAGACTTCGAGAAAAAAACCGTTGTATTGTTGAAAGCTGGAACAATGAAAGGATAGTGTAGCAGACATTGTGGTATGGAAAGTTGAAGCTGGCAGCCATGGGAAATGGTTCCGTGATGATGAATACCTAGATGATACAGAAACTATACTAGTTGGAACCATAGACGACCTTACCATAAATGTTGTTATGTCTGTTTCAATGGACCACGTGTACAATGGAGGTTTGAAGTTCTTGTTGATGTGACCAGTTTGTGTTAGAAAGAAACCAAGAGTGTGGAGAGATGAGTGCTTAGTCTGTATAAGGGTTTCTGTAGCAGATACGGTGAAGTTGGAGGTTTCGGTAATGTAAAATCGAGAAAGTGGTGACATTGATAACGGGTTTTCAGATAAAAGTTCAAGACACGTATGAGATAACTACAGAAGTTACATTTTTCATAATTTTGGTAACACCTTTGCCCTAGTTTGGTCGACATAGTTCTTACTTTTCCATAGTTATTTCTTAGACTGACTGACAGCTTTTCCTAGTTTTTATCACTTTGGATGACACGTTTATAAGTTTGATTGAAAATATGTCTTTACTTGGTTCACTTTATTTGACAAATATTCCTATTTTTTATAAGGTTAACAAAGTTTCCTACTGTTCATAAGTTTGGATGTGCTATTTATAACTTTGGTCAACATTTTAGTTGTGTTGGGTAATATTTTTTCCTATCTTTTTATAAGTTTGTTCGAGTTATATCTGTATTTGGCCAACGTTTTTCGATTTGTCTGACGCATTTTTCTATTTTTTATAAGAATTGATGATAATTTTATAAGTTTTGGTTGAGATATTTCAGTATTTGGTTGACCTTTTCCCTTTTGGTTGACAAATTTTCCTAGTTTTTATAAGTTTAGTTGAAATATTTATAAATTTGCTTGAAAGTCTCTTCCCATTTGGTAATCATATTGTCATACTTTTCATAAATTTGGGCGAGACATTTCATATTTTGGTCAGTATCTTCCCTTATTTGGTTAGTTTCCTACTTTTCATACATTTGACTGTTCTGTATTTGCCATAACTTTTCCCCCGAGTTTGTTCATGTCTGTATAAAATGTCTCTGTGCATGTCTGTATGTGTCTCTGTTCCATCAAGAAAAAAGACAACGTCATGAAAACAACCCACTAAAGAAAATCAACAAAACAAAAATCTTGATTTCAATATTTTTATCACCAAAATATGTGTGTTCACAACATATTCATCAAAACAGTTTAGTGATATATCATAAGAAAAAAATCAATGACATACATGATTAGTGAAAAACCAAAAAGTTCTGGATTAGTGATCTTCATTCTTCTGGGCTCTGATATAGCTTGATTGACTAAAAACAACACTGTTGTTGTCGAAGTCATCACACATGAGATATCTGAATACTTCTTTTTATGAAGGTCTCATACCAAAACCACCCGGTAGCGGTGGTCGACACTTTTTTCTAATACTACCACTTGATTGGGTAGCATAATCGACAGGTCCTTGCAGTACGCCTTAAGGGCTGCCAAGCTGTCTCTATCATTTGGTTGGATATCCTCTGCTATTATGAGTGGACTTGTTGCCAGGGTGTCTAAGGGTGTCATCCTTTCTCGTGGTATCTGGTGATGTAAGTACCGTTGTAGGTTCGAATTGTATAGATTGTCACGTACCTGACAGGGATAATCATTGTGAATGTTCCCATTGTAGCGGGTAAGGTTATCATTGAAGTCACAGTGGTGGTAGTCTGGTACTTGACTTAGACTACGATGATGGTGTAAATATACACGTGGTGCTGTCGTCTCTGCTGTTGTAGTGTTTGATGTATTCATACGTGGTTGATGGTGTGTTCGTATGTGTCTTTGTAGATTGCCTTTTCTGTTGAAAAGTTGTCCACAGATATGACATAAGTGTGGTTTCGTACCGTGAATGGTCCGAATGTGACGATTAAGGTTATACTTATAACAATAGGCTTTGTCGCACACTGAACACGTGAAAGTAGATCTGGTGGTCATATTGATAAACTGGTCATAAGTCACACTTTCGATTTTTACAACAGCGAAAAAGTTCTGTTGTATACAATGTTTCACTGTTTTATCAGATGCCGACGACACGAATAAGGCTCACACCAAGTTTCACTGCTGTAGCTAGCCAAGTCAGTACGTGAACAATATCTGCTTACTACACGAATAACGCTCACACCAAGTTTCACCGCTGTAGCTAGCCAAGTCAGCACGTGAACAATATCTGCCGACGACACAAACACTGCTCACACCAGCCTGAAGCACCTCTGTAGATACCCAAGTCAGCCCGTGAACTGGTACTGTGCTCACAAGAGACGCCTTCTATTTTATACACTGGGTCTGCACCCTACATAGCTGACGTAGCAATTTTGTAGACAAGCTATTCTCACGCCGCCCGCCTGCTTCCCACAAACCGATGACTCATGCTACCACTTAATGACTTTTGCACATGGCGGTGATGACGTAGGGGCTGTCTCGGACATCCGCGTTCTTTACCAAAAGGGGGTATGTGGTTTGTATAGTTTAGTCTTATGGGTAAGTGTATCTGTACTGGTTGAGGTACCAGTAGTAATGTTTTGGGTGTGTCTTTGTTTTTTGTGTACTTATGTGTCTGTATGTACAAGTGTATCAAGTGTGTATGGGTGTCTGTATGTGTTTTGTGTCTGTCTTTGTTGTTGTACGCGTGTCTGTACGTGGTTGTATATAGTTGTGATGACAGTAGTAATGGTATGGGTGTGTCTGTACTTGAGTATAGTTGTGATGACAGTAGTAATCCTAGGCGATGGGTGTGTATGTGTGTGTGTACTTGGCTGTCTTTGTATTTGTCTTTGAGTGTTCTTGTGTATGGGTGAGTGTGTCTGCACATGTGTATATCTGTTGTTGTGACAGTAGTAATGGTATGGTTTGTCTTTGTGCTTGTCTGTCTTTATGTGTATGTCTGTATGTACAAATGTGTCTGTGTGTGGTTGTCTTTGTGTTTGTAGGTGTGTATTTGTGTAATTGATTATGGGTGAGTGTGTCTGTCCTTGTTTGCTTCTTTGTTTTCCTGTGTCTGTACTTGAGTGGATGTTTATGGGTGTGTGTGGTTGACTTTGTGCTTGTATGTGTGTACACGTGTGTGTATAGTTGTGATGACAGTAGTAATGGTATGGGTTGTCTGTGTATGGTTGCCTTTGTGTTTGTATGTGTGTGTGTGTGACCCTCTTTGTGTCTTTGATTATGGGTGTGTACTTGTGTATAGCTGTTGTTGTGACAGTAGTAATGGTATGGTTTGTCTGTACTTCTGTATCTGTATGTGTGTACGTGTGTGTGTGTTTCGTTGTCTTTGTATTTGTGTGTATCAAGTATGTACTTGGTTGTCTTTGTGCTTGTCGCTAATATTGGTAGTAGTATTATCACTACTATTGATTCTTCCTCACTTTACCCACCACCATTGCACTATACGTACTTTCCCCTACAATTTAAGTGGTCACTCGACTACTTGACCACTGCTTGACCACTACCTGACCACTAATTTACCACTAATTTAAACAATACCATGTCATTACGACCAATTTTCCCTAAAATTTTCCTTACCTGACCACTCCTTGACCACTGATTGACCACTAATTTACCACTCTTTAATCATCACCATCTCATTACAATCACTTTTCCCTAAAATTTCCCTTACTTGACCACTTGACCACTGGTTGACCAGTGTGTAACTGTGAACACCTCTTATTACACTTATGACCACCCCTATATCACTCCTACTTGATCACTAATACCCCTTACCACCACACCCATTATAACTTTATAAGATTTTCTTTGTAATCGGTGAATATACCACCCTTTACCTTCACTACTATCACACTGTTCAGATGATAGTAACCATCTACACCTCTACCCATGAGTCGTCGAGTATAACCACGACCCATCACACCCTTGTTTATACATCACTACACCACGCATACTAATACATTCATATACGTAACCACCATATATCCAACCCATGAGTAGAAACCACGACCCATCACACCCTTGTTTATACATCACTACACCACGCATACTAATACATTCATATACGTAACCACCATATATCCAACCCATGAGTAGAAACCACGATCCATCACACCCTTGTTTATACATTACTACACCACGCATACTAACACATTATGTCTACGCCACCACCATATATCCAACCCATGAGTAGAAACCACGACCCATCACACCCTTGTTTATACATCACTACACCACGCATACTAACACATTCATATACGTAACCACCATATACCCATCCCATGAGTAGAAACCACGACCCATCACACCCTTGTTTATACATCACTACACCACGCATACTAATACATTCATATACGCCACCACCATATACCCATCCCATGAGTAGAAACCACGACCCATCACACCCTTGTTTATACATCACTACCCATACTAATATACCCTACGTAACCAAAATAACTTTCCCCTTCACACCCTCTCTTTCCAGAACCAACTAAACATTTACCTTAATTACTTTTACACCCACCAGGCAGGCGAAGTAAAACCGTTCCCACACGCCGCAAAAAATTTCATTCCCACCAAAAATTTCCCCCGCCCAACTCAAAATATTTCCTTCATAAACCCTATCAGCCTCCAGCTTCTGGAGCCGAGTCGACAATTTTCCCCATATTTCCTTCATAAACCCTTTCAGCCTCAACAGCTAGGCTGAAAAATGGGGTCTGGAAACCATAGTCTACTACTAACACTATCTGTTAACGCTGTAGAGAATCAAATAATAAATGTCCAACACTATCTGTTAACGCTGTAGAGAATCAAGCAATAAATGCCCAACACTATCTGTTAACGCTGTAGAGAATCAAATAATAAATGTCCAACACTATCTGTTAACGCTGTAGAGAATCAAATAATAAATGTCCAACACTATATGTTAACGCTGTAGAGAATCAAATAATAAATGTCCAACACTATCTGTTAACGCTGTAGAGAATCAAATAATAAATGTCCAACACTATCTGTTAACAGAATCAAATAATAAATATCCAACACTATCTGTTAACGCTGTAGAGAATCCAATAATAAATGTCTAACATTATCAGTTAACGCTGTAGAGAATCAAATAATAAATGTCCAACACTATCTGTTAACGCTGTAGAGAATCAAGTTATAAATTTCCAACACTATCTGTTAACAGAATCAAATAATAAATGTCCAACACTAACTGTTAACGCTGTAGAGAATCAAGTAATAAATGTCCAACACTAATCTGTTAACGCTGTAGAGATCAAATAATAAATATCCAACACTATCTGTTAACGCTGTAGAGAATCAAATAATAAATGTCCAACACTGTATGTTAACGTTGTAGAGAATCACATAATAAATGTCCAACACTATATGTTAACGCTGTAGAGAATCAAATAACAAATGTCCAACACTATATGTTAACGCTGTAGAGAATCAAATAATAAATGTCCAACACTATATGTTAATGCTGTAGAGAATCAAATAATAAATGTCCAACACTATATGTTAACGCTGTAGAGAATCAGATAATAAATGTCCAACACTATATGTTAACGCTGTAGAGAATCAAATAATAAATGTCCAACACTATATGTTAACGCTATAGAGAATCAAATAATAAATGTACAATATCATCAGTTAACGCTGTAGAGAATCAAGTAATAAATGTCCAACACTATCTGTTACCAGAATCAAATAATAAATGTCCAACACTATCTGTTAACGCTGTAGAGAATCAAATAATAAATGTCAAACACTATCTGTTAACGCTGTAGAGAATCAAGTTATAAATGTCCAACATTATCAGTTAACGCTGTAGAGAATCAAGTTATAAATGTCCAACACTATCTGTTAACGCTGTAGAGAATCAAATAATAAATGTCCAACACTATCTGTTAACAGAATCAAATAATTAAATGTCCAACACTATCTGTTAACAGAATCAAATAATAAATGTCCAACACTATCTGTTAACAGAATCAAATAATAAATGTCCAACACTATCTGTTAACAGAATCAAATAATAAATGTCCAACACTATCTGTTAACAGAATCAAATAATAAATGTCCAACACTATCTGTTAACGCTGTAGAGAATCAAGTAATAAATGTCCAACACTATCTGTTAACGCTGTAGAGATCAAATAATAAATGTCCAACACTATCTGTTAACGCTGTAGAGAATCAAATAATAAATGTCCAACACTATATGTTAACGCTGTAGAGAATCACATAATAAATGTCCAACACTATATATTAACGCTGTAGAAAATCAAATAATAAATGTCCAACACTATATGTTAACACTGTAGAGAATCAAATAATAAATGCCCAACACTATATGTTAACGCTGTAGAGAATCAAATAATAAATGTCAAACACTATATGTTAACGCTGTAGAGAATCAAATAATAAATGTCCAACACTATATGTTAACGCTGTAGAGAATCAAATAATAAATGTTAAACACTATATGTTAACGCTGTAGAGAATCAAATAATAAATGTCCAACATTATCAGTTAACGCTGTAGAGAATCAATTAATAAATGTCCAACATTATCAGTTAACGCTGTAGAGAATCAAGTAATAAAAGTCCAACACTATCTGTTAACGCTGTAGAGAATCAAATAATAAATGTCCAACACTATCTGTTAACGCTCTAGAGAATCAAATAATAAATGTCCAACACTATATGTTAACGCTGTAGAGAATCAAATAATAAATGTCCAACACTATCTGTTAACGCTGTAGAGAATCAAATAATAAATGTCCAATACTGTCTGTTAACGCTGTAGAGAATCAAATAATAAATGTCCAACACTATCTGTTAACGCTGTAGAGAATCAAGTTATAAATGTCCAACATTATCAGTTAACGCTGTAGAGAATCAAGTTATAAATGTCCAACACTATCTGTTAACGCTGTAGAGAATCAAATAATAAATGTCCAACACTATCTGTTAACAGAATCAAATAATAAATGTCCAACACTATCTGTTAACAGAATCAAATAATAAATGTCCAACACTATCTGTTAACAGAATCAAATAATAAATGTCCAACACTATCTGTTAACAGAATCAAATAATAAATGTCCAACACTATCTGTTAACAGAATCAAATAATAAATGTCCAACACTATCTGTTAACGCTGTAGAGAATCAAGTAATAAATGTCCAACACTATCTGTTAACGCTGTAGAGATCAAATAATAAATGTCCAACACTATCTGTTAACGCTGTAGAGAATCAAATAATAAATGTCCAACACTATATGTTAACGCTGTAGAGAATCACATAATAAATGTCCAACACTATATATTAACGCTGTAGAAAATCAAATAATAAATGTCCAACACTATATGTTAACGCTGTAGAGAATCAAATAATAAATGCCCAACACTATATGTTAACGCTGTAGAGAATCAAATAATAAATGTCAAACACTATATGTTAACGCTGTAGAGAATCAAATAATAAATGTCCAACACTATATGTTAACGCTGTAGAGAATCAAATAATAAATGTGAAACACTATATGTTAACGCTGTAGAGAATCAAATAATAAATGTCCAACATTATCAGTTAACGCTGTAGAGAATCAATTAATAAATGTCCAACATTATCAGTTAACGCTGTAGAGAATCAAGTAATAAAAGTCCAACACTAACGCTGTAGAGAATCAAATAATAAATGTCCAACACTATCTGTTAACGCTCTAGAGAATCAAATAATAAATGTCCAACACTATATGTTAACGCTGTAGAGAATCAAATAATAAATGTCCAACACTATCTGTTAACGCTGTAGAGAATCAAATAATAAATGTCCAACACTATCTGTTAACAGAATCAAATAATAAATGTCCAACACTATCTGTTAACAGAATCAAATAATAAATGTCCAACACTATCTGTTAACAGAATCAAATAATAAATGTCCAACACTATCTGTTAACAGAATCAAATAATAAATGTCCAACACTATCTGTTAACGCTGTAGAGAATCAAGTAATAAATGTCCAACACTATCTGTTAACGCTGTAGAGATCAAATAATAAATGTCCAACACTATCTGTTAACGCTGTAGAGAATCAAATAATAAATGTCCAACACTATATGTTAACGCTGTAGAGAATCAAATAATAAATGTCCAACACTATATGTTAACGCAGTAGAGAATCAAATAATAAATGTCCAACACTATATGTTAACGCTGTAGAGAATCAAATAATAAATGTCCAACACTATATGTTAACGCTGTAGAGAATCAAATAATAAATGTCAAACACTATATGTTAACGCTGTAGAGAATCAAATAATAAATGCCCAACACTATATGTTAACGCTGTAGAGAATCAAATAATAAATGTGAAACACTATATGTTAACGCTGTAGAGAATCAAATAATAAATGTCCAACATTATCATTTAACGCTGTAGAGATCAAATAATAAATGTCCAACATTATCAGTTAACGCTGTAGAGAATCAAGTAATAAACGTCCAACACTATCTGTTAACGCTGTAGAGAATCAAATAATAAATGTCCAACACTATCTGTTAACGCTCTAGAGAATCAAATAATAAATGTCCAACACTATATGTTAACGCTGTAGAGAATCAAATAATAATGTCCAACACTATCTGTTAACGCTGTAGAGAATCAAATAATAAATGTCCAACACTATCTGTTAACAGAATCAAATAATAAATGTCCAACACTATCTGTTAACAGAATCAAATAAAAATGTCCAACACTATCTGTTAAAAATAATAAATGTCCAACACTATCTGTTAACAGAATCAAATAATAAATGTCCAACACTATCTGTAAACGCTGTAGGGAATCAAATAATAAATGTCCAACACTATCTGTTAACAGAATCAAATAATAAATGTCCAACACTATATGTTAACGCTGTAGAGAATCAAATAATAAATGTCCAACACTATCTGTTAACAGAATCAAATAATAAATGTCCAACACTATCTGTTAACAGAATCAAATAATAAATGTCCAACACTATCTGTTAACAGAATCAAATAATAAATGTCCAACACTCTCTGTTAACAGAATCAAATAATAAATGTCCAACACTATCTGTTAACGCTGTAGAGAATCAAGTAATAAATGTCCAACATTATCAGTTAACGCTTTAGAGAATCAAGTAATAAATGTCCACCACTATCTGTTAACGCTGTAGAGATCAAATAATAAATGTCCAACACTATCTGTTAACGCTGTAGAGAATCAAATAATAAATGTCCAACACTATCTGTTAACGCTGTAGAGAATCAAATAATAAATGTCCAACACTATCTGTTAACAGAATCAAATAATAAATGTCCAACACTATCTGTTAACGCTGTATAGAATCAAATAATAAATGTCCAACACTATCTGTTAACAGAATCAAATAATAAATGTCCAACACTGTCTGTTAACAGAATCAAATAATAAATGTCCAACACTATCTGTTAACGCTGTAGAGAATCAAATAATAAATGTCCAACACTATCTGTTAACAGAATCAAATAATAAATGTCCAACACTATATGTTAACGCTGTAGAGAATCAAATAATAAATGTCCAACACTATCTGTTAACAGAATCAAATAATAAATGTCCAACACTATCTGTTAACAGAATCAAATAATAAATGTCCAACACTATCTGTTAACAAGAATCAAATAATAAATGTCCAACACTAGCTGTTAACGCTGTAGAGAATCAAGTAATAAATGTCCCAACAATATCTGTTAACGCTGTAGAGAATCAAGTAAGAATGGCCCAACACTATCTGTTAACGCTGTAGAGAATCAAATAATAAATGTCCGACACTACTATCTGTTATAGCTGTAGAGAATCAAGTTATAAATGGCCAACACTATCTGTTAACAGAATCAAGATAATAAATGTCCAACACTATCTGTTAACGCTGTAGAGAATCAGTAATAAATGTCCAACCACTATCTGTTGAACTGCTTGTAAGAGAATCAAATAATAAATGTGCCAACACTATCTGTTGAACACTGTAGAAGAATCAAATAATAAATGTCGCAACACTAATCGGTTAACACTAGAGAATCAAGTAATAAATGTCCAGACACTATCTGTTAACGCTGTAGAGATCAAATAATAAAGGTCCAACACTATCTGTTAACCGCTGTAGAGAATCAAGTAATAAATGTCGCAACAGTTTAATAAACACTATCTGTTAAGCGCGGTAGAGACATCAAGTAATAAATGTTCCAACACTAATCTAGTTAACGTGTAGAGATCAAGTGATAATGTCACACACTATTCTGTTAACGCTGTAGAGAAGTCAATTAATAATGTCCGAACACTATCTGTTAACGCTGGAGAGAATCAAAATAATAATGTCCAACACTATCTGTTAACGCTGTAGAGAATCAAATAATAAATGTCAAACACTATATGTTAACGCTGTAGAGATCAAATAATAAATGTCCAACACTATATGTTAACGCTGTAGAGAATCAAACAAACCACAAGATCGGATCATGCTCACTCTCAATACAAGAAGTAACAGTGCACTTCCGAGCCGGACCTGCATGATCAGTCTCTGTCTTCTCACGACTGCTCGTATCTAGTCCCGATGCGACGTCAGCACACAACACCTACACCATTTTATAGATCATTTCCACCTGCGTAATTATCACGAGTCGGTCTCTCTGGCCGAGGAGTTACACCACTTTCTCCGTAATCCCGTTTATCACGCAAATTCTCGTAGCGGGCGAGAGCTGGAAGCGGGTCCCCCCCCCCCCCCCCCCCCCCCGCTGGTGGCTTGCGGGATAACTAAGCCGGCCGCTCAGAAAGCAATGGCAAACTACTGAGCGTAATCTTGCCAAGAAATCAACAAACAGCTAAAAGATGCTGATGTTGACAGCGATGTCCTGTAAAGGATATGCGAATTTAAAAAAAAAAAAAAAGCATGCTCCATGGCTTGGGACTAGTGAGACGCGCAGTGTCGTCTTTCCGCGTCACATCGAGTCGACGGTTCGTAACCAGCAGCCGGAGATTTGGAAGCAGGCCACCCGTTGTTGATGTCCATGGTAGTAGACATCGGCTCTAAACATCATAGTTATGCTGATGATACCGTGTTTCTAGCAGAAAGCGAACAAGAGTTACAAAACCTAGTGGAACAAGTGAACAGGCACAGTGCAGAATGTGGCTTAGATATTAACATCCAAACAACAAAAACTATGATAATTAACAGTGGAAAGGAAAGGTCATCAATCAACATCACAGTTAACGGGGAGATACTAGAACAAGTAACAAGTTTCTCCTATTTTGAACATGTTTTAACAGATGATGACAGAAGTGAAATAGAAATGACGCAGAGAATAGGAATGGCCAAAAATGCTTTCAACGGCATGAAATCAGTATTAACATCTAAAGAGATTAACAACGCATTAAAATTGAGAATTGTCAAATGTTACGTAAATTTAACACTGTTATATTGCGCGGAAGCCTGGACATTGAACAAGCAACTTTAAAGTCGAATATGCCCTGTAGATATGAATATACAGACGAATATGTCCTATTTCATGGATACAACAACAATCAAATACAGAGGTTACAGTAACACTGGGAATGAATAGAGAGTTGTTGAAAGAAATAAAAAGAAAAAAGAGGCAAGGTGAATATTTCGGCCACATTAAGAGGCATAACACTTTTATAAAAACCATACTGGAGGGTATGGGTGAAGGCAAGCGAGCAAGAGGTAGACAACGATACAAGTGGGGAGATAACATTAAGATATGGACGAACATCAGTCTGACAGAATATACAGTCAAGGCGAGAGACAGTGTTGGGGATCCATTGAGCCAATCTTTATTGAGGAGACGGCACTTGATTGATTGATTGAGACATCGGCTGTTTCGAAAGCTGTGGCAAACTACTGCATTAGCACTGCCTCGTAAATCACCAACATGCAATAAATGCTGGGCTGACTGCGACATGCGACTGACTTAATCCTGACTAATGTTGTATACAGTTCTCATTTATCGCATTTCCAACCAATCATAAAATATCGCATACATTTGTTTGATCCCACGTGGCACAAGGCTGTGACAACACGGCCATTCATTCATAACCATCGGTGTTATCACACTGGGTGTTATAGGCCTAGATCTGTAATCAGTCGTTCTGGTTTAGACCAGTTAGAGGGGAACAAACAGAAAAGCAGGGTAAATTATGTAACTGTAATCATCTACAATTATTAATATGTTGCTTGGTTTTGAATTCTTTGCGAAAGGCAATTAGTTTAGAATGCAGGTAATGTATGTGTTATTTTATTTACCTACGGATAATGTTTATTTCCCCTTGGCTGTGTGTTTTAAATCGCTGGCTTTGAACCCAAGTGTAGTGAACACACGTAGTACTACTTCTAGTGCACCGGGCTGATGTTTGCGTGTGGATTAACTTTCTCAATTACCAGTGTCTCTCGTCATCATTTCTGAGGAACTTGAATTTACGTCGCCGATTCAACGACGAGATTACATGTTTTGACTCTGTTCAACTTTCGATGTAATGACGTTTTTGAATTAAGTCTATATGGTGTTTCGTTTTCATTTTTTCACTTCCCCAACTTTGCAATATATATCATACACTGATTGTCAGTGGTCTTAATTGATGCAATATATATCTTACACTGATTGTCAGTGTTCTTGATTGATGTAATATATATATATATATATATATATATATATATATATATATATATATATATATATATATATATATATATATATATATATATATATATATATATATATATATCATACACTGATTGTCAGTGGTCTTAATTGATGTAATATGTATCATACATTGATTGTCAGTGGTCTTAATTGATGTAATATATATTTTACACTGATTGTCAGTGGTCTTAATTGATGTAATATATATCATACACTGATTGTCAGTGGTCTTAATAATTGATGTAATATATCAACTTGGAGAAGACTGTAGTTATGTACCAGCCAGCTCCAGGGAATAATCACACTGTGCCGAATATCAAAGTGAATGATCATAGACTAAGTGTTGTGGACAAATTCACCTATCTTGGCAGCACTGTGTCACAAGCTGCCACAATTGATGACGAAGTGAATGCAAGAATCTGCAAGGCCAACGCGGCCTTTGGCAGACTATACAAGAATGTATGGGAGAGAACTCGAATAAGCCTACAAACAAAGCTAAAAGTCTACAAAGCAGTTGTATTATCTACACTGCTATATGCTTGTGAAACCTGGACTGTTTATCAGCGACACGCTAGGAAATTAAACCACTTCCACACAGTCTGCCTAAGGAAGCTACTGAAGATTAAATGGCAAGACAAGATTTCAGACACTGAAGTCCTAGAGAGAGCATCCATGCCCAGTATCCACACTATTCTGATGAAGAATCAGATTCGTTGGGCTGGTCACTTGACTCGCATGCCAGATTACAGGCTCTCTAAACGAATTTTTTACAGCGAAATGCGTTGTGGTAAACGCTCCCAAGGTGGCCAGAGGAAACGCTTTAAAGACACTCTGAAAATTTAACTGAATGCTTTTGGAATTCATCATGACACCTGGGCGTCTGCAGGCAGAGATCGAAATTCATGGCGTGCATCATTACGCAAAGGTGCAGTCATATGTGAGGCAACCAGGACTGCAAGAGCTGTGAAGAAAAGGCAGGACAGAAAAACCACTGCAGGAAATCCTCCTCCAGAGACGTCAAGCATTCTTTGCCCACATTGTCAAAGAACATTTCGAGCCAAAATATGCGTTATCGGCCATCTTAGGACTCACGACTCCATACCTTCAACCCCACTTGATGAAATTAATGGTCATCATCATTCTTGATGGACAAACAATATATATCTTACACTGATTGTCAGTGGTCTTAATTGATGTAATATATATCTTACACTGATTGTCAGTGGTTTTAATTGATGTAATATATATCTTACACTGACTGTCCTTGTTCTTGATTGATGTAATATATATAATACACTGATTGTCAGTAGTCTTAATTGATGTAATATATATCTTACACTGATTGCCCATGTTCTCTTCTGGACGCTGCAAACAACCCCGTGTTGATTTATTCTAGCCAAGTTCAGCAGTTTGCCATTGCTTTCTGAACGAGAAGTCAACACTTAATGCCGGTGTAGGGGGTGCAACGCCAACCCCACCATCACCTCACCTGAGTAAGCGCTCGTATCCTTCCTACCCCATAGACGCCAATTTCTGACATTGACAATGCACAACTGAAAAGCACCCGAGGTTCAGCACTTCCGGTCTTCACAACTGCCTGTGTATTACATCTACCACACTCGAGCCGACCAATCATGTCTCTTCTTTAAATGTTCGTTACTATACCGGACATAGCGTTACGGCTCGATGTGTTTGTGTGTTTGTTATTTGACCTATGCTGGTGTAGTACACAATTATGAGACATTGGGTGCTATTTCAATAGTTAAATACGAATTCTGTCCATATTCCATGGTTGTAACTTCATGTAGATGATAGACTGGCTAATGGAAACGACATTCCAGGGGTGTCTAGTTGGTCATGCGTCGAAGTGCACGCGAGGCGCTGACGTCATTTGAATGTGACAGGTTCGAATCCCGGTCGGTAACTATAGCTTCAATTTGTTATGTTGTCTAGTGCGTCCTCTAGTCTCTATTTCTGATCTTCTGCTTCAATGAGCGCGAAACAATACATTTTGTTTATTTATGAACTGCCTTAGTGGTCTCAAAGGTTACCTCTGTTACATGTCTGAGTAAACCATGAGGATCGCATTCCGTCCCTGTATTGCTACACATCAGTTATGATAATCTGTGTGTTGATATGTAGAGGCATGTCCAGTTTATAAGACGACGTGAAGCAATAAGTTAGACATTACAATTGCCAATCATGACCCGAAAAACGAGCAGATAAAATGAATACTGAATCAAGCAATGTGCCAAATAAAGAAAGAGTTAATTAGATTCGTGAATCGATCCACAGATTTCGCTTGCACGCATTATGCACCCGATCAAGGTGCAGACAATGTACCAAAGAAACAGCAGTTTTACAACAAAACTATACACGAATGGGTTTTAAAGCAACAATAGACTGCAGACACAATCTCGCACGTCATATTTACAGAAGTGATGCAGTCAACGGCCGTCTACATTAGACCAGCGTTGTCCAGATATGTGTTGATACATTGTATAATATCATCATCTTGGAACAGGTCTTTTCTACAATGACGCACTAATCATCAATCAATCAATCATGTACCATGCCGGAAAGCGTGGGCGGTCATGACTCGCCATTTCACTCGATCACCAGTGTCGTGGATCAGCTCAGTGTTCCTGTCTCGTCCATGCCATGTGGCCAAGCCATCCAGGTATTTTCCTCTCGTCTGCCTCTTGGTCTGTTTCCTTCAATCTTGCCAGTTGTCACCAAGTTCTCCAATCCATTTCTTCTCATAACATGTCCAAAAAATTTTGACTGTCTACGTCTAATTTCTCTAATCAGTTTACGATGTTCATTTGTCTCCTGTAGTACTTGGTCATTGGTTTTTCTGTCTGTTCATGGTATTCTTTGCATTTTCCTCAGAAACCACATTTCTGCAGCCATCAGATGTTTTTCAGCTTGACTGCCCATTGTCCAAGTTTCACATCCATACAAAAGAACAGGCTCTATGTATCCCCTCAACACTCTCTTTCTCGTTTCAATTGACCTCTTTTTATTGGTCAGAATGTTTTTCATCTTGCTAAAGGCTATTTTCGCCATGGCGATTCTTGTTCTAATCTCTTCAAGGCATCTCCCATCTGATGTTATGACTGTTCCAAGATAATTGTACCGATTCACTTGTTGAAGAATATTCCCATTTACTTGTATATTACATTGTGGCACTTCTTCCTTCCTAGTGACGACCATAACCTGAGTCTTTTTACAATTTAATTCTAACCCCAGTTGCTCACTGTGTGCAACAACCGCATCTACTAATTGTTGCAGGTCCATCGCATTGTCTGCAATTAATACTGTATCATCTGCATATCTAATGTTATTGATGTTTCGTCCTCCAATGCTATTTCCATTTATATCCTCTACATTTCTGAAAAAATTTTCACTGTACAGGGAAAACAGATCTGGAGACATCACACATCCCTGCCTATGACCTCTTTTAATTGGCTGATACTCTCCCACTTCATTATCAATCCTTATTGCAGCTTGTTGTTTCCAATATATGTTCTTCATAAGTCTAATGTATTTCCCATCAATTTGTAGGTCTGCAAGCATATCCACCACGTTGACATGTCTAACTCTATCAAAAGCCTTTGTGTAGTCAATAAAGCACAGATCTATATCCTTGTTTACTTCTATAGCACGTTCAATAACTGTTCGCAGCATATACACAGCATTTACTGTACCCTTTCCTTCGATAAACCCACATTGTTCTTCCCCTATTTCAGGTTGTATCTTCTTCCTCACTCTTTGCATGATAATTCTTAGCAAAATTTTTGTGATGTGACTCATTATACTAATTGTTCTATGTTGATCACATTCCAAGGTTCCTGGTTTCTTTGGGATTGCAATAAATACAGAGTTACATAATTCAGGAGGTATATCTCCAGTATCATATAATGTGTTCATCAGTCTGGTGACTTGCTCTAGTCCAAATTCTTCTTAAGCTTTAATCATTTCTGTTGTGATGTTATCTGCACCGGGGGCCTTGCCAGCTTTCATATGCTTAAGAACATTTCGAACCTCCATCTCCAAAATTGGTGGTCCTTCATTATTAAATCTAATATCATACTGTTCGTCGCTGTTATCATCATAAAGGTTTTTCACATAGCCTGACCATACATGTAGAATCTGGTCTTTTTCTATTATGATTTTGCCATCTTTAGTTTTTAGACACCCTGTTGATGTACTTGTTCTAATCATAGCCAGTCAGAAATGCTCTCAATCCTTCACTTCTTCTTCTTCTTCTTCTTCTTCTTCTTCTTCTTCTTCTTCTTCTTCTTCTTCTTCTTCTTCTTCTTCTTCTTCTTCTTCTTCTTCTTCTTCTTCTTCTTCTTCTTCTTCTTCTTCTTCTTCTTCTTCTTCTTCTTCTGCATCTTCTTCTTCTTCTTCTTCTTCTCCTCCTCTTCCTCCTCCTCCTCCTTCACCTCATTGTCTTCCTCTTCCTGTTCTTATTCTTCTCCTCCGCCTTTTCCCCGTCTTCTTCATTTTCTCCTTCTTCTCTTCCTCCATCTCCTCCTTCCCCTTCTTCTTCATCACCTCTTCCGCGTCCTTCTCTTCCTCCCTCTTCTTCTCTACCACCTCTTCATCCTATTCTTCTTACTCTTCTTATTTGTCTTCTTATTTTTATCCTTATTCTGTCGTTCGCTTATAATTTATTGATTATATCTCTAATGTTGTCTCTTGTATAAACTTCACTATCATTTGTAGTTCACTCAGTAGTCCATAGAGTTAGTCTTCCACTGTTGTTTCTCTAGGCCAGAAGATGTGCGTAGTTATGTGGTATTTTGGAACCTTGGGGTATGTAATCTGCTGTCTACGGCGCCAATCCACACGCGCAGATAAACTGATCCTCAGGATTAATCTATACAAGTGCTACTAATTCTAGTGCACTGAACTGATGGTTGCCTGTAGATTAGCTTGTTATATTCCATCAGCCATCAGTTGAACCCACTCCGACTTCAGAAGTACTTGTAATCTACATCCCCCAAGCCAATGACAAAAAGTCAACATTTTAGTCCAACTGACCGGTGTAATGGTTGGACCCGCTAACACTCTTTCACTGGTACCCTTGCCTTGTACTGGTCATCGCCAGGGTTTCTGTACAGACCTGTGTCCACCGTGGTGTTCTCCCTCCAGACCACGACCTCACAGAACCAAGCCTGTCACGACTGGTCTCTCTCAAGTACCGTGACAGTTTTGTGGTCACAATATGTCACTTTACTGTACATTATTTTGTTTATGAATAGGATATTTTCTATATTCGTATTTCGTAAAATGCCTTATTTTCTTGTCTTCCTGATCTATATTAAATCGTTTTCTCTGAAACATGCATCATCATCATCATCATCATCATCATCATCATCATCATCATCATCATCATCATCATCTTCCACTTCTGCCGTCAAGCGTCGTGGGGAGGAATAATTTGCGTTCCAAGCGCCCGGTGGGCGGCACTAGATAGTGTCATTCCGTGTGGGTGTACAATGTCTCTGATGTCGTCAATCCATTTTCTTCTTGGACGTCCATGTGGTCTCGTCGCAGATGATCTTTGATGTAAGGCCAGTGATGGTAGTTGCTGATGTTGCATTCTAACGACATGGCCAAACCACTTGATCTTCTGTATTTCAATAAATGTGGCACAAGGTGTTGATCCCACTCTCTGTCTGATAAACAGCATTTCTTACTCGGTCTCGGATTGTTAAGTTGGCAGCTTCTGAAACATGCAACTATTAAAATAGCCGGGATCTCTCCGGGTTTGGTGAGGAAGTGCTCGTTCTCACTGACTGTTCATAATCACATTGACGTAGCGGGCTGGGTGCAGAACGTCGCTTTCATCACGACTTGTCGAAATGTGTCTCCATCCCGTGTCCCTTTCTCCTGCCGCATACAGCCTCCTGTCCATTGCGTCTACCATGTCCAGGGTCCCTCCTTCTACTGGTTGACACCTTGCCTTCTCTCCTTCTGTGACTGTTCTACAATCTTCCACAAGAAATCAAAGACACCACCAATCATTATACATACAGTCGCAACCTATTTGAACACTACCTCAGTACAGACTACATGCCCCCCCCCCCCCTAAAATTAATAATGGTAAATTATCTCAAACGGCAACTAGTTCATAAACATTCCCATAAATATGGCACGTTACACCGTCCTTAGGTATTGATCATGCCCATGGTAAACATTGCCTCCATGGTAAACATTGCCTCCATGGTAAACATTGCCTCCATGGTAAACATTGCCTCCATGGTAAACATTGCCTCCATGGTAAACATTGCCTCCATGGTAAACATTGCCTCCATGGTAAACATTGCCTCCATGGTAAACATTGCCTCCATGAGTCATGTATAACTGATTATTTTTAATGTGTATTAATGCTTATTGTTCTTTTGTTGCCCAAGATTAGCTTCATAAGTGATGTTGAATGAAATAATGTATGAGAGGAATTAGAGAAGAAGGGCAGAACTTCAGACGGGCCTGTGTGCCCAATTCCTAACCCTTTGAAAATAAAGATTGTTCGTTCGTCCGTTCGTTCGTTCCTTCTAAGCTCTTCCGGCGTTTATTATGACCAAAGTATTTCAGTTTCCCCACACATGAGCCAATTTTCTCTGATATTCAGATCTTGCAGAATGTCGGTATATTTCTTCTTAATCCACGGTATTTAAGAACTGTTCTGTAATCATTAAATTCAAAAAGCCCCGAATGACCACTTCATTGATTACAACGTGGTCCATGAGTGACACTTGTATGCTGCCACAGGCTGCACGACTGACACATGTATGGTCCCTCTGGGTGCTTGGATGTTGTCAAGATTGTCATTGACTTGTGAGCTGGTGCTGCACTTCTGGACTTCTAACTCTGTTTCATCCCTGACAGGTCCGAGCCTGACTTACGTTGAACGTTACCCATTGATGCTGATATCTCATAACTTTCAGTTAGTTATATCCACGATTAAGTTAGTTTAGTTGTATCCGCGGATTAAGTTAGTTTAATTTATTTATATCCGTCGAGTTATTTAGTTTAGTTTAGTTATATCTAAATGATTCGTCTCATCTTGTTCTTCTTACATCTTGTGTTGTCGTGGTGAAGCATAAACTGCGGAAGAGTGTCGATTTATGAGCTTGCTATATCGAGATTCCCATGGACTCTGTTATTGCCCCCCTCCTCTTGTTCCAATTGGTCTGCACATTATTGCTTGTTGTGGTATACTGCCTGTTGGTAGCCTAGTTATGGCCGAAACATTTAACTTGCTTTTTTCTAATGAAATCTAGCTCTGCCATAACCACCACATTAGTCCTGATTTCATAATTTCTGATTTTCTCTATTCTAGATGCATTAAGTATTCTTCTCAGAAATCTCATTTCCGTTACTGTAATTTTCCTTTTCTCTTGTTCTGTCATTGTCCACGTTTGGCATTGGTAGCATAGAGTTGGTAGAAAGATTGTTTTGTAGAGTTGTAGGTGTTCTTTTAGAATAATCTTTGTTGTATTTTCTTCTTTGATTATAGTCATTACCTCTATTTTACTTATGCTAAATTTCATGTTATGATCCTTTAAAACCATCATCATCATGTGCCATGCTGATAGGTGAGGGCGGTCATGTTTCGCCATCTCACTCCATCACCAGGGTCATGGATCAGCTCAGTGTTCTTGTCTTGACCATTATATGTTTCTTACAAATCTTCGTTTGGATGTTCGTGTGGCTTTTAATTCTGCTTCTGATTTTGCTATTAGTGCATGATCGTCCGCAAATTTGATTTATGTAATGGTGTAATTTGCTGTTTGTTCTTACTCTGTGTTCTGTTCTTCGTGCGGTATTGTTCGCGGTCTCTGGTTCGTTTCTTTACATATGCTGTCTATTTAGGTTATGAACAAGAGTGGGGTCAGGGAACAGACTTGTCGTACTCCGGATCTTATGGTGAAGGGCTCTGAGTTCCCCCATTTGTTCTTAACATTCAATCAGTTATGTAAGCTTCTACAAACGTATGTTAGATGTGTATTCACTCCATATGTTTTAATAATTTTCCACAGCTTGTTTCTTCTTTATGAAATGCGTTTTATTTATCGACAAAGGCTAAGTAGAGGGTTTCATTAAGTTCGATTGACTTCTCTATCAGTTGTCTAAAAGCAAAGATGGCATCTGTGCATCCTTTGTTTTTCCTAAATCCAAATTGTGTTTCGCTTAGCTGGGGTTCTATTGTAGGCCGCTGTCTGTTCTCGAGAATTTTGCAAACTATTTTTCCAGTATGGCTCAAAAGGGAAATGCCCCTGCATTGTGTGCAGTCTCTTTTATTACTTTGTTTTTCCATAATGGGATAATTACGGCGCTTTCCCAGTCGCGTGTTGTCTGATGTTCTTATTCTTCTCTCCTTTCATTTTTCAATATGCCTGGTTCTAGTTATTCTATGGCATCTGTGTCGGTTTCTTAGATTCCTCGGGCATTTGATGGAATGTTGAGAAGTTGTTCGAAATACTCCCTCCCCCCCCCCCCTCCCCCCCCCCCCCCCCCCCCCCACCTCTGTAAGATTTATTTTTGTTCATTTATTGGTTCTCCGTTTTCTTTCTTAATTATTTCAGTTGGGTCAAATGTTTCTGCTCTGGTTCTCATTGCACAAACTTGTTGAAGTTCCTAGTTGCCTCCCTATAGTTTTCATTTAGGGTTTCTCCATATTCCTCGCAGTCTTTTTGTTGTACTCTCTGTATTATTCTATTCGAGTGTCTTCTTGCTATTCTATATTCGACGTAATCACGATTCTGTTTCCTTTTCACCAAACTATTATATGTTTCCTTTTTGTCTTTTACGGGTTCCGTAATCCTTAACCTCGGCGTTCCACTAATTTGTTATTTTCTTTATCCATGTTCGTAGGGTTTTCCGGTACAATGGCGACAAAATGACGCGTTACTTTTCGGGGAGACGCTATTTAGTGTTTTCCTTTGGATTTCGTGTGATTTCCTATGGATTTCCTGTGAATAGTGTTTTCCTGTGGATTATGTGATGTTATTTTGTTTTCTTTGATTGAAAGTTTTCAAAAGAAGCCACGGAAGGCAGGTGGTGGATGAAATTTTGAGGGCAGCCGACAGATATTTCTTGGTCATGGTCTCGAGTTTCACGACGGCAGGCAGAGGGGCTCTTCTTGAGTCAATGGCTGCGGTCTCCGACCAGTAAGGTCACTGCCATAGAGGAAAGCAACGGCAAACTACCTCTTTAAAAGTGCCTTGTACATCATGATTCGCTTAAAGACTGATCATCGCAAGACAAGGACAGAGACGTTAAAATTAGCAACTTGGAACGTTAGGACGTTAAACGACGACGAAAAATTAGAGAACATAAAACAAGAAATTGAAAGAGAAAAAATTAATATTTTAGGTATGTGCAAAACGAGATGGACAGGAGCAGGCATCAAGATAGATGAAGATTTCAAGATTATTTATTCTGGAGGTGAAGATCGTCATAGGGGAGTGGCAATTATTTTGGACCGGAAAACATCAAAATCTGTTCAAGGATATTGGGCCGTGTGGGACAGAGTTCTACTGGTTAAATTAAGTGGTAGACCTTTTAGCATAAATATTATTCAAGTATATGCCCCAACAGGAGAATCCATTGAAGATAGTGTAGAAGAATTTTATAATTACATAGAGTCTGCCTTAAAGAAATGTAAAAATTCAGAAATAAACATCATAATAGGGGACTTCAATCTCATCTCGTCATTTTCCTCTTGTACCTTGCGGTGTCGAGGTGAAGTATAAACTTCGTGAGAGTGCCCGGTTATGGGCTTCGTATATCGACATTCCCATGGATTCTGTTATTCCCTCCGTCCAACGTTTACGTGGTCGGCCTCTTCCTCTGTTTCCATCTGGTCTGTACAGCATTGCTTGTTGTGGCATGCTGTTGACTGGTAGCCTACTTGCATGGCCAAACCATTTCACTTGCTGCTTTCTAATAAAATCTAGAGCAGCTTTAACCCCCACTTTAGTCCTGATTTCTTCATTTCTGATCTTATCTCTTCTTGATACGTTGAGTATTCTTCTCAGGAACCTCATTTCTGTTGTTGTGATTTTTCTTTTCTCTTTTTCTGTCATTGTCTAGGTTTGGCATTGGTAGCACAGAGTTGGTAGGAAGATTGTGTTGTAAAGTGCTTTCTTCAATGCAAAAGTAGGAAATCAAGGGGATAGATACACAGTAGGAAACTATGGTTTAGGAGAGAGAAATGAAAGAGGATACAGACTCGTAGGTTGGGCAAAAGAACAGGAAATGATTGTAGGAAACACCTGGTTTAAGCAACACCCTAGAAGATTATGGACATGGAGGAGTCCTGATAGCAGGATTAGAAACCAGATTGACTACATTCTCATTAGCAGAAGATTTAGAAACGCGCTAACAGTAGCAAAAACAGTTCCCAGTGCTGATTGTTATAGTGACCACAGATTACTCACAGGAAAATTGAGGATAAAGTTGAAGAAAGTCAAGTATATAACAGGAAACACTAAATATGATTTGTGTACATTGATTAATGACAAGGAAATACAAAACAAATTCAACATAGAAGTACAGAACAGATTTGAAATATTGTCTGATCTAGAGATCCTATTCCAGGATGTGGATGATCAATGGGAAACGTTGAAGAATTCAATCAATGTGGCTGCAGAAACAACTATTCCAAAATTAAAGAAGGTGGGTCGTAAGAAATGGATGACTGAAGAAATTTTACACCTCATGGAAACAAGAAGACTCAACAAAAATAATTCTGTCAAATATGAAGAAATTCACAGACAAGTCAGAATATTATGTAAGGAGGCAAAAGAAGCATGGCTTGAGGAAAAGTGCTTAGAAATTGAAAACCAACACAACAGTCAAAATACCAAATTAGTGCACAAAAGAATTCAGGAACTTACTAATAAAAGAACAAGTACATCAACAGGGTGTCTAAAAACTAAAGATGGCAAAATCATAATAGAAAAAGACCAGATTCTACACGTATGGACAGATTATGTGAAACACCTTTATGATGATAACAGAGACGAACAGTATGATATTAGATTTAATAAAGAAGGACCGCCAATTTTGGAGATGGAGGTTCGAAATGTTCTTAAGCATATGAAAGCTGGCAAGGCCCCCGGTGCAGATAACATCACAACAGAAATGATTAAAGCTTTAGAAGAATTTGGACTAGAGCAAGTCACCAGACTGCTGAACACATTATATGATACTGGAGATATACCTCCTGAATTATGTAACTCTGTATTTATTGCAATCCCAAAGAAACCAGGAACCTTGGAATGTGATCAACATAGAACAATTAGTATAATGAGTCACATCACAAATATTTTGCTAAGAATTATCATGCAAAGAGTGAGGAAGAAATACAACCTGAAATAGGGGAAGAACAATGCGGGTTTGTAGAAGGAAAGGGGACAGTAAATCCTGTGTATATGCTGCGAACAGTTATTGAACGTATTATAGAAGTAAACAAGGATATACATCTTTGCTTTATTGACTATACAAAGGCTTTTGATAGAGTTAGACATGTCAACATGGTGGATATGCTTGCAGATCTACAAATTGATGGGAAAGACATTAGACTTATAAAAAACATATATTGGAAACAACAAGCTGCAATAAGGATTGATAATGAAGTGGGACAGTATCAGCCAATTAAGAGAGGTGTTAGGCAGGGATGTGTGATGTCTCCAGATCTTTTTTCCCTATACAGTGAAAATATTTTCAGAAATGTAGAGGATATAAATGGAATCAGCATTGGAGGACGAAACATCAATAACATTAGATATGCAGATGATACAGTATTAATTGCAGACAATGTGCAGGACCTGCAACAATTAGTAGATGCGGTTGTTGTACACAGTGAGCAACTGGGGTTAGAATTAAATTGTAAAGAGACTCAGATTATGGTCGTCACTAGGAAGAAAGAAGTGCCACAATGTAATATACAAGTAAATGGAAATATTCTTCAACAAGTGAATCGGTACAATTATCTTGGAACAGTCATAACATCTGATGGGAGATGCCTTGAAGAGATTAGAACAAGAATCGCCATGGCGAAAGCAGCCTTTAGCAAGATGAAAAACATTCTGACCAATAAAAAGATGTCAATTGAAACGAGAAAAAGAGTGTTGAGGGGATACATAAAGCCTATTCTTTTGTATGGATGTGAAACTTGGACAATGAGCAGTTAAGCTGAAAAACATCTGATAGCTGCAGAAATGTGGTTTTTAAGGAAAATGCAAAGAATACCATGGATAGACAAAAAAACCAATGACCAAGTACTACAGGAGACAAATGAACTTCGTAAACTGATTAGAGTAATTAAACGTAGACAGTCAAAATTTTTTTGACATGTTATGAGAAGAAATGGATTGGAGAACTTGGTGACAACTGGCAAGATCGAAGAGAACAGACCAAGAGGAAGACCGAGAGGAAAATATCTGGATGGCTTGGCCACATGGCATGGACAAGACAGGAACACTGAGCTGATCCACGATGCTGGTGATCGAGTGAAATGGCGAGTCATGACCGCCCACGCTTTCCGGCATGACACATGATTGATTGAGTTTTTTCCACATGTTATTTTTGCAGTATTTAAAATACTTTATTTGGACATCTCCCATTATTCTCTTAGTTCGTTTTCATATTTTGTCCCTCACTGTCTCGTCTTTGAGATTTTTTAAGTTTTTTTATTTGCATAGTATGTTTTGCGTGACCTTTGCTTTATTTTTCTTCATATGTTCTTTCTTATTGTGGTAATAACTACTTAGCAGTATGTGTTTATACCTCAGTTTGGCACTGTCCTTGCATCTAATATATTTCTCTTTCTGTTATTTCTTGTTAATGTAAAATCAGTTTGGCTTGTGGTGTCTAGATCGTTCCATTTGTACCAGGTGTATATTTGTCTTGTGTTTAAAAAACAAACAAACAAACAGAGGTACACTAACCTGCTTCCTTGTAGGCAGGTGTGTGTGTGTATATATATTTGTGTGTTACGTGTATATATGTCTATATACGTCTGTATGCGTGTTTATTTGTCTATATTCGTGAGTGTTTCTCTGTCTCTTTGTCTATGTCCATGGGTGTATAGTTTCCCCCTTGACTGTCTAAGTCATTACTACATTTTATTGGTATTGATTCCAGTTTGGTTAGATGTGTCCAGCAATACCAGACATGTACTCATCTATTGCCGCATGAAGCTTTAGTTACAAGCATGTCCTATGACTTAAGTTGTCTATAAGTGCCCATCAATAGCAGACACGTTTCTGTCTGTTGCCACACGATGCTTTTGTTTGAAGTTTACACCTTTGACTCAAGTTTTTTTTAAGTGCTCTTCAATCCATAGTTTGGTCGATGGATCAACATCACGGCACACGGGTGTAACCCATAAGTGCTCCGTTCTCCTCCTAACTCAGATCTGAGTCTGGAGAAGCTCGGCTCAGTACACGAACTCCGTAGCACCGGCGAGGATCCTGAAATACTTTGGGTAGATGTTTAACTCGAAATTTTGCCCAGGCAGCGGCGTTGGGCTTCTCTTTTTCGATTTCCAACTGCCAAGGGAATTTTTACGTGCGCAACAATACACACTGGCGTCCGATCTCACTACCCACGGGCATCCGATCTCACTACCCAGAGACCAGGAGAAAGTTTATTACTAGGCGTCCACGGGGGGGGGGGGGGGGGGGGGGAAGGAGGGGGGGGGAATGGTGTCCCAGTCATCACCGGGGCTTGAACCCGGGACCTCCAGCAATCGAGGCGGACACTATACCTTGAGACTACGTAGCCCAGCCCCCCCCCCCCCCCCAACCCTCATTCCCAATCCCATACATGTATTCGTCTATTGCAACACGATGCTTCAGTTACAATGGATGTCCGTTGAATTACACCTTCTATATCAGTGTCAATCAGTACCATAATGTACTCGTCTATTGCAGCATGATGGTTCAGTTACAAAGAACTGTGCGTTCATGGAAGGTGGTAGTCTGCGCATGTCTGCTGTTTGGGATTATTCTATTTGTGACATTGACCGGGGTCAATCATATGAACTGTGTGGACTGCGTTGACCGTGACCCTAGCTACCTGGCCGTGACCCAAGAATTTGTGAACAACAGCGGAGCAGTCCGTAAGTATTAACAAATATGTTGCATGCCCGTTACAGAAAGTTGCGATAAACCCCATTCTCAGCTGTAGGTAACTTCTAGGTAAGTTCTAGGTAACTTTATGGTCAGTAGTTTGCCATGGTCTCCGTGGCAAAGGCTTTACGGACGCGGTTTGTAATTCCGCTTATCTGCGTTCGAAACACAGATGCGACCGATTTGGCAGCAGACCGTGTCGCGCTGGGTTTTAATGTGATGGTATGGGAGACGGTCGTTCAGAAAGCACTGGCAAACTACTGAACGTAAACTTGCCAAGACATCAATAATAGCAGTAAAATGCCGGTGTTGACAGCGATGTCCTGTAAATAGGATATGGAGAAAAAAAAAGTTTGCCATGGCTTTCTGAACCTCCTATCCCGTCTTCAGCAAACCGGAAGTATAAGAATGAACGCTCTTATTGTTTCGTCCACGCAGGCCTCGTATACACATTGCAATTCGCAACATTACTGTCTGTCCTGCCGGTCTCTCTGGTCTAGGGGTTACACGACTTTCTCAGTAATACCGTATACTCTTGTAACGTGTCGTGACGTGCGCGAGAATTGGTAGCGGTTCTCTCCGCGTCGGTAACTTAGGGGTATGTGAGCCGGTCGCTCAGAAAGCAAAGGCAAACTACTGAGCGTAATCTTGCTCAGAAATCAACAATCAGCTGAAAGATGCTGATGTTGACAGCTATGTCCTGTCAAGGATTTGCGAGAAAAAAAATTGTCTGTCCTGTGAGCAGTGTAACAAGACCCCCGAGACTTGGACAGGTATGTTACTAATAGTTAATATCCCCAGCCTTTGCTCCGATCACCCCAATAGGACTTTACATCTACAGGGCCCCACACAAGCCGAGACAGCTGACCTTCCCTCCCACCTATGGATTCCTACCCACAGGGGGATCGGACAAGACAACAGTCATACTAGTAATCAAAGCCATGGTCAACAAATCGAAATTTAATTTCTGAATACGTCAACTATAACTCAGAGAGGGATGGCTGAAAAGCCTGGATAAAAGACAATATGACGAAGAACAGCGAGAAGATCTACCGATGATCAGTCATCATCACGGAGCATGTGACTTCAGTTCGTGCCGTCGTCCCGTCGTGGCTAACGACTCACCCGATGAACCTCCAGTGCAAAAGAACTCCAAGTCGTTGACTCTTAAAAAGTTCTCTCCTTCCACTGTGAGTAAGATCTCGGACTGGTCAGGTGTCTGATACCTGACTGGCACTTCAAGAATGTTCGCTGGTCATCCCTCGATGACTTAATAAATCACAACAAGTTCCACTCTACTGATGACTTACGGGCGACCCTAGAGTTCTAGATGTCCTCAACTGATGATAAGTGCTGCTGCACAATACGATAGAATATAAGAGCCTGGTTGCTCTTTGGCATCTCAAGTTAATGGTATGAACGTCTCTGCAACGCATAACTGGAGCGTTGGCTTCATGTAATAACTCTGTCACGAGTTAATACTCCCACATGTCAATGTAAGAACTCAACATATTCACAATGTCACTATTCTATACAGTTCGGTAGGCATCTAATGCCTTTTCAGTTTAGCCATGTCACAAATTTTCAACACACCTAGGAATGGGGTAGCTCCCTACCCGAACAAATCTGTCTCTCAGGTGTCCACAAAAATAGTAGACTTCTGTTATGGGTCACTGACTAAGTTCAGGTTTCATAAAGAATCACAAATGTAGATCCACAACGTAGTTTAGATGAATCATTATACATTGGAACTCATTAAGACCCAGCCGGGCCTGAAACATTTAAACTGGCCATCGTCGTGACTGTTGAACAGAGTTAACTTTCTTCAGCTCCACTTGAATTAATGTCATTGGAACTACATATGGTACTAATAGTTACCTTTGAGTTTGTAAAGAACTTCAACAGTACCTTACCGGCATGAATCAAGAGACGTATCAGTCCTAGACCCAACCGGGATCGGTTGACCAAATCTTCGTCGGACTCGTCGCGGTTGTCTTAGCTTAGACTTATCGTGACTTTCTAAACTCATGTATCTCAAAAGGTGTTGACTTTGACAGATTCAGTTGACCGCTCCCAGTATTGCCTCAAACATAACCTTGACTGGCACTGGAATGAGCTGGTCCCATTGAGTTTATGGTCAGACTCTTCGAATCTCCATCATATAAACAGATCCTGAAACATGGAGGTCGGTGTGAGTACTCAGCTATAACTAGGACTAATATACACCTCAACCACAACACATGCATCAGAAGAATATATCATAACATGATATAATAAATCATCAACATAATAGATCATCTCTCTTACCTAATAGATACATGCATGAGGGTGCATGAGTAAGCTAGTATATAGTCAAGTAACTCGTCTGGACAACATTTGACCCGATGGCACCAGAGTAGTCTGTTTGACTCTGTCAGAGTATCCTACTATCTGGTGTTATTCCAATCCTCTGTTTCTCCTCCAACCACAACCATAGAATACAACTACTTATCTTTCAGTGAAGATGTTTCATTATCTGGGAGGTGTCCAGCCAGACATATCCTCCTCATCTACATAACTCAACAATTAATTAATCACTTAACCCATTGATCATTTAATTAATCATAATTCGTTAATGAATACACACCATCAATAAATTACATAAATCATAATTCATTAACATGTCACCATTAATAAATTATTAAATCATGACTCGTTAATAACTAATTAACAACTCATAATCCAAGCAAATGTTTTTCGTCCTGGGATCTCTGTCCCAGAACATGTTTGACCTTTATTAGTTGACCTTGTCTCCTGGCGGTCAAGTCTGTGCATGTCTATCACAGATTTGGTGGCAATCCACCGAGTAATCTTTCCCACGGAAGCTGTGGAAAAAGAGCACATTGGTTCCGTGGCGATTTAGACCACGTCGTCCTGTTTAGAGTGGCATCCAGCCCCTCCTCCCTTAAATCTTCAGTCCTCCCTCAAGTGTTGCCTAAATGGCTCAGTTGTAACTACCACTTCCTATTCCTAGTGGATGTGTTCCCCCACTAACAGGGTCAGGTTTACAGAAGAGAAGAATAGTAGAGGCATACATCAACGTTCAGCTCGTAGTTCGGATCAGCACAAACGCAACGGCCTCGGTTACAGCGCGTCGCATCATTCTCGGTCGGGTATGCAAAATCAACACGTTCGGGCATGCAAAATCACCTTGGTCGGACAGGCAAAATAAACGGTCGGTCGAGCAGGCAAAATAAGCACGATCGGGCATGCAAATACACTCGGTCGTTCAGGCAAAATAAACAAGTAGTGACATCATTAATCAACAAGTAATTCCTACCTACCTCTATCCAGTAACTACAAGACATTCCTACATAGAGGTGTACTAGCACTGGCGTCCTCAATTAGCAAATACTTACTGCTACATCCTAATGGAAATAACAACACCTTGATTCCAGGAATTAACAAACACAACCTATATAAGGCATACGTTACAGCACTATCTAGCTAAGCAAATAACACATCACTTGCTTGCTCAAGCGGATAACTTATCACTAGTAATGCCTCTAACATTACACCCTAACTAGTGTCAAGAATTCCTCGCAGTCCTAACTATGTAATCACTGCACAAGATGGTTAACAAACATGCTACACTTAGCTGTTAAATTACCCAAAACTTACTCACAAGTAGCATGGATAACTTCATAGTAAATCTTTCATTAACAATGTGAATATATTTCCAATATAACAACTTTAAGTATATCTCCTACAATAACGTCAGTTTTACACAGCTGATCAGATTGATTGATTGATTGATCTAGGAACCGACATCACAGCATTCGGGACATTCCCATAAGCGCTCCGTCCCCATCCTCAGCAACCAGCGAAGAATTCCAACACTAATAGCTGATCAGATGTGACGAATTACCCACGCCTCGTGTTTTAACGAGCACAAACGCCTGTATTTACAGGAGACGTCTGACCTAAATATTTCCTAGCCGATCGATAAAGCTAATTACATATGCAGACAGTCGGACGGAAAAATATTCTCGTCTCGATTAAAATCATTTCGGCTGCCAGCGTTTTATTTGAGGACAACTGCTAAGTAATAATGTATTAAGGTATTACCTTGATCATAGAATCACCACACTACTTGACTGCCTTGGTGTCCTGCTCTGGCACGCGGTTGAAAAGACATCGTTTCAAAGCAGTCAGTAAATTGCGGCCGTCTCTGTTGACAGTTGGCTAGCGACTGACAGCCCAGAGCTGATTGCGCAGTTTCAGATTCGTCTCGGCCCCAGAAAATCTCATGGGTCACGGAGAATGCCAGCATCACGTGCAACCCGATGTGACTGTGGGTTCACCGTGACTGCAAACATCACGTACGCACTCTGCCTATTACGTTCAAGACGAATCTAGAATTTACTCGAACCGGACTAATATTAGCCGGGGTTTCCCCTGGCTATTTTAAGATCTGCCGGGAGACGACTCGTCTAATTCCGACCGAAGGGAATTAATGCAGAGTACAGACACGAGATATGGCCGGTTTTGTCACAAGCAGCAAGTCGTGCTTGTGTGGCTATGACACTCCCAATATAAAATTGACACAAGATGTTCCTGATGTTCGCCTGCGAGGGTGGGATGGCTTCTGGCAGTCACACTTGGCGATATCGATATCGGATATGTACAATAACGAACATCTCGAAGGTGAATACGCACGACAGGAGAAAGACACTAGGGAGTTATGACCAAGGCAGGTCCACCCCAGAGAGTGTCAGGAAGGTAAAGGGGACGAAACATTCGGCGAACGGTGACTCCTTCTGATGGTCAGAAGCTTCCTGTCGTGCATGCAATGTTTTTACCACCATGTTGAAATTCGTGAGCAGAAACCACAAATATACATTCATAACTGAACGACAGAACGAAGAAATGAACGAGCTTTACGTTCAAAGGTTTAAAGATTGGGCACGCAATCCCGTCTAACATTCTGTCCGGCTTTTCTCTTTCCTTTTATTATTTCATCGGTTAGGAGTCATCTCCAACGGTAAATTTGGCTGTAATTGATCACCAACACCCTCTTCTTTTGTTCTGGTACACTCTTACGGACTGTTCCTCGTCCATCTCTCATAAGTGATGTGTGAAAACAATAATGTACGACAGCTTTGTGCAAACAGAAAGACATGTTAGTTTAAAATTACCGTGGTAGACAATTGACATTACTGTGCGAATATGTGTATATTTCAGCTTGATGGATTTATCCAGTCATTTTACAACATGTTGGGTTAATTCTGCAATATGCACCTGATAAGATGCAGCGAAATATGCCAGGCAATAAATCATGCAATCTATTGTTTGTGTCTTCGTTATTCAAATTCACTGCGGGAAAACATTGTTTTGAACTTCCATAGATTATCACCCCTCTCATTAAGGTAATATGAAACCAGAAGAAGAAAATACGTATTATAAACGCATGAAAAATAAGCTACAATGATTATTACAAAGACCATTTAATAACTGCCGGTCTTCCTGGCCTGGGCGTTAATTACTTTCTCCGTAATTCCGTATATCCACTAAGAACGTAACTGCGCGAGATTCGGTAGTGGATCGCGCTGCGTTGGTAACTTACGGGTGTATGTGAGCGGTCGCTCAGAAAGCAATGGCAAACTACTGAGCCTAATCTTGCCAAGACATCAACAATCAGCTAAAAGATGCTGATGTTAACTGCAATGTCCTTCAGGGGATATGCAAAAAACAAAATAATTATGAAGGTCTGTATTTATTGCAATCCCAAAGAAATCAAGAACCTTGGAATGTGATCAACATCGAACAATTAGTATAATGAGTCACATAACGAAGATTTAGCTACGAATTATCATGCAAAGAGTGAGGAAGAAAATACAGCCTGATAAGGAGAAGAACAATGTGTGTTTGTAGAAGGAAAGGGTACAGTAAATGCTGTATATATGCTGCGATCAGTTATTGAACGTTCTATAGAAGTAAATAAACATAAGCATCTTTGCTTTATTGACTACACAAATGCTTTCGGTAGAGTAAGACATGTCAATATGGTAGATATGCGTGCAGATTTACAAATTGATTGGAAAGACATTAGACTTATAAAAAACATATATTGGAAACAACAAGCTGCAATAAGGATTGATAATGAATAGGGATAATATCAGCCTATTAAGAGAGGTGTGAGACAGGGATATTTAATGTCTCCAGATCTTTTTTTCCCTATACAGTGAACATATTTTCAGAAATGTAGAAGATATAATTGGAATCATCATCGGAGAACGAAACATCAATAACATTAGATATGCAGATGATATAGTATTGATTGCAGACAATGAGAAGGATCTGCAACAATTAGTAGATGCGATTGTTGTACACAGTGAGCAACTGGGGTTAGAATTAAACTTCAAAAAGACACACATTATAATCGCCACTACGAAAAACGAGATAACACAATGTAATATACAAGTAAATGGGAATATTCTTCAAGAAGTTAATCGGTACAATTACTCGGAACAGTCATAACATCTGATGTGTCAAAGTCTTGCTTAGGGCAAGAATTAGGGCTCGTCACTTGACAAAGTACGATCTTAATTATCCTATCTAAACAACACAAGGCTAACCGCCGATAAGATATTTCGTGCTATTTATTCGCGCACTGCACACATCGTGAATCAATACACGCTTCGCGCAATCACAAGTTACAATATACAATGGATTACAACAGTGCAAGTAATCAATACATCAATACAATATAAGATATCAATGCACTCCAACTTACAAGTCACACAGACATGCACTCCATCTCAAGCTGTCAAACAGGCTAGCTTTCGCGACATGCATCAACTCTCAGCCGCTTTCACACGTCTGTCTCTGACGACCGTCCAGCTCAGTCTGACTGGACACAGCACACTCTCTAGTAGCGCTTGGGTTAGCACGCGTGACCCCTCACGGTTCACGCTGTGTGCTAGCTGCCTGCTTAGCATCGTTCAGCGCTTATCGCCTGTAGTGCTTATAATAGCCCAGCGCTACACTATCGAGCGCTGGTTGCCTGGCGCTAGTGAGGCCGCCGCATTATAACTGTAGGGCTTATAATATCTCGGCGTTGCATTGTCGGGCGTTGGTGCAGACAACGCGTTCTATCCTCGGGTGAGACTCTGACATGATGGGAGATGCCTTTAAGAGATTAGAACAAGAATCACCATGGCGAAAGTAGCCTTTATTTAGCAAGATGAAAAACATACTGACCAATAACAAGATTTCAATTGAAACGAGAAAAAGAGTGTTGAGGGGATACATAGAGCCTGTTCTTTTGTATGGATGTGAAGCTAGAACAATGAGCAGTCAAGCTGAAAAACATCTGATGGCTATGGAAATGTGGTTTCTGAAAAAAATGCAAAGAATACCATGGCCAGGCAGAAAAACCAATGACAAGAACTACAAGAAATAAATGAGAGTCGTAGATTGATTAGAGAAATTAGACGCTGACAGTCAAAATTTGTTGGACATGTTATGAGAAGAAATGAATTGGAGAACTTGGTGACAACTGGCAAGATCGAAGGGAACAGACCAAGAGGAAGACCGAGAGGAAAATACCTGGATGGCTTGGCCACATGGCATGATCAAGACAAGAACAGTGAGCTGATCCACGACTTTGGTGATCGAGTGAAATGGTGAGTCATGTTGGCCCAGGCTTTCCGGCTCATGGCACATGATGGATGGATTTAATAACCTAAAGACTAATTGTCATGTCAAGGTAGACCAGGCCCTGAGCCATTGTCGGTAACTGGTCTAGGATGGAAGCTCCGACAGGCAGGCAGGTAGAGCAATTCTTTGCTGATCCGGCAGCTTCTGTAGCAGGTCTTGTTCCAGACGTATTGGTGTTAACTTTCCTCTGGAGTAAACTAGGAGGCCGAGAGAGGGATCATGCTGCATGGGCAACACATGGTCTCTACAATTCAGCCCAAGCTTTGTGTTATCAAGGGGTGTATCTCCATCCCTGGTCTTTGCCGTGGGTTGTACTTATTATGCCTTTTCTTGAGGCAAAATGTACAAACTATGACAAGACGGCCAGGTGCTAGTACATTCACTGTACAATGTGGAAAGTTTACTCATTTTGCTAACGAAAAAGACTAGTTACAATCGATAAAATGAAACTAATAAATAAATAAATGCTTGCATATATTTTACAGGACATCGCTGTCAACATCAGCATCTTTCAGCTGATTGTTGATTTCTTGGCAAGATTACGCTCAGTAGTTTGCCATTGCTTTCTGAGCGACCGGCTCATATACCCCGAAAGTTACCGACCCGATTCGAACCACTGCTGATTCTCACTGTCGTCACGTTACTTACGAGAGTATACGAGATTACGGAGAAAAGTCGCTAACCTCTAGGCCAGGAAGCCGGCAAAATGACACTACAAATATGGAAAATATCATTATATGTCTGTCTACGTTGTTGTCCACCTATTTCAGTTGATAAAATGACACTAGATTGTGGAAAATATAACTTGAATAACGAAGACACAAACAATAGATTGCACGACTTATTGCCTGACATATGTCACTGCATCTCGTCAGGTATATACTGCAGAATTCACACAACATAAAGTGAAATAACTAGATAACTCCTTCAATCTGAAATATACACATGTTCGCACAGAATGTCGATTCTCTACCACGGTAATTTTAGACTGACTAACTTGTCTTTCTGCTTACACAAAGCCGGCTTGTGTAGGTTGATCATTATAGCTTCTGCAAACTGTAACAAGCGACTACTTTGTGTGTTGAACAACACACTGAAGGCACTATCTCCCTCAATCACATGACCGCTCTCGAGCACATACCTCGGGATCGATTAAATGTGACTGTTCCGGTGTGTCGGCCTACCTAGGCTACCATCGCCTGTGTGTAGTATCTTGTCGACCCAGTTAGGAATGTGTTCCAAATCCATGCTGTGTAACTGCCGCTCTGCCGATGTAGGTGGCCTCGCACCTGCAAGTAGATTAGTAAATACAATTCGATTTGGCGTACAAAGCTACAGGTTCTTTTACTGCTGGAGTGGGAATCGGTGTTGTTCTGTACCTGATAACTGGAAATGCAGCACAGAATGTTCGGCCAACTGCTGTGATAAGCCGGTCCTGGAGACGTTGCATTACGTCATCCCCTCGGAAGGCTTCGTACGTCAAATCGAATTGTATTTACCAATTTACATGCAGGTGCGAGGCCACCTACATCGGCAGAACAGAGCGACAGTTGCACAGCAGGGTTTTGGAACACATTCCTAACTGGGTCGACAAGATACTACACACAGGCGATGGAAGCCTAGGTATGCCGACACATCGGAACACTCCAACTTCATCAATCACGAAGCATGTGCTCGAGAGTGGTCATGTGATTGAGAGAGACAGTGCCTTCCATGTGTTGGTCAACACACAAAGTAGTCGCTTGTTACAGTTTGCAGAAGCTATAATGATCAACCTACATAAGCCGGCTTTGTGCAAGCAGAAAGACATGGTAATCAGTTTAAAATTACCATGGTAGACAACAGACATTACTGTGCGAATATGTGTATATTACAGATTGAAGGAGTTATCTAGTTATTTCACTTTATGTTGTGTGAATTCTGCAGTATGTACCTGGCGAGATGCAGCGACATATGCCAGGCAATAAATCGTGCAATCTATTGTTTGCGTCTTCGTTATTCAATTCACTGCGGGAAAACATTGTTTTGAAAGTATAACTGTGTGTGTTCTCTACATTGTTTTCCACCTATTGCAGGCTATCTGGAGCAATACAAGAGTTTATTCATGTCCAAGTTGGACCAGTCAGTGACGGCGGATCCTAACAACCCTAAGACCATCACAACCTGGTGGCAAGCGGCAGCAATGATAGACTGGTGGGTGTCCTTCTTGTCTCGTCATCATAATCATCTTCGCTGTAATCATCATTCCCGTCGTTCACAGCATCATCATCATTATCATCATCTACAAAACCAACATGAGTGGCATCTTCTACGTCAATAGATCTTCATCACCATTCTCACTGTCATGGAACGGCTGAGAATTCACCTAGCAAAACTCCCAAAAGTCCCATTCCCCTTTTCAGTAAGAGTAGAACTGCCGATCTAGTCGAAGGGATACAACCGAGGTATTAATGTACCCCACGCAAAGGCGATTGGTGGCCCTTGACTTCTCGACTGTTCGGGTGACGAAAGCTCAACCCAACCATATCCGCTAACGCATGCGCACGAACCGTCTCGGAACAAAGAGAGGCTGAGTTGTGATCCGGCCGTGAAAGCAAGCCGTTGTGTTTGAACGACTGTGTTAATTCGTAAATGGGAGAGAGGAAGCCAGTGTCTTGCTGTTTATCAAAGAAAACTGACAGAACGTCCAGTGTTGGGACGGGAGCTCCTCAATTCTGAATACACAGTTTGTCGTAAGGTACGTGAAACATATTTAGATAAATAATGTGTGTCGCTACCGCGTTGAATCGAAGCTGTTCGACCACATGTCCCGCCCGGCGCACAAAGGTCAGTCAGGGGTGAAACTGTGGGCTTGTGTTTTAACTTAACACTGCAGGCGAGTTGAACACGATGGATTGTAGGCCTGTTTTTGCATTAACATTGTACCAGTACGGAAATGCGTGTTATTGCTGCTACAAGTAGTTATAGACATTTCAGACAGGCCAATAGTGTTAGTAGTCCGAGTTCACTCCTGGGCGGCCTTAGAACTCTAACGTAGTCGACACAAACGGACGTGGGCGAAGGCGTTGTAGAACATAGGTCGAGTGAGGTATCAGGGAACTCGGCCGAACCAGACGAAACCCATGCGATGGTCGCCGGACATGTCGAAGGTCATTCGAAGGACATTGCGGGTGTCTAAGTTCGAATTCTTTGGTGTGGCGACCACTGGCTTTGCTGAACTTTCTGCTTACTCTTTATGTTATTGGTTGCCGTAACGGAACACCCTCTTGATAGGCAGTTGGTTCCCGAGAGGTTGACACTGGAGAAACTGGGGAATGCGACAGAGCTGGTCACAGCCAGCTGAACACCGTTCCAAATGCTCTGACCTTAACTAGGGGAGGAGGGAACGGGATGTGGACTTCCGCTACAGGGGGATTTCCCTGTATAATCTATTACATTCCTGGATCAGAGCTAGAGCTCCAGGAGACCTGGTGTATAGTAGGTAATCCTAAAATCGAACCAGGGAGAGGGGGCTACCTCCGAGGGAGGGGAATTCGGTGGTCACCGGCTCTCCTTCAGAGCTATTCTGTCTCTAGGTACCTTTAACCTACTAACCTGGTATATTGTGTCCTTAGAAGTTTTTTTTAGGACAGAAGGATTTCGCCGACACCATGACCAGATACACAGCCCTACCTTGGGCGGGTTCGAGACGGAGGACGGTTCAGCCAGCACTTGTTAGGACCCAGACCTAGTTCAGTTTGGCATTGGATCCTGGTCTGTGAGGCTGCCGGCCGGGTCATGGCGACACCGGCCTATACTGAGTACACATAGGTAACGTGTACCTCTGGGGGTAAGTCTGTGTCACGATATTCACACATGGTGTTATCTTTGGCAGGTTCTACTTTCTGAGAGACTTACGTGACGGGACCAGAGGAAGATGACTTGGTGAAGGCTAAATGGCTGGCTTACCTATGTGACGTGAAGTGAGGCTTCTACACCACACCACGTGCCGGGAAGTCACTGCGCCACAGTCCAGTCCCGTCTAAAACGCTAAATGATCTTCAGCCAGTCCACCAAGTATTATGATGGCTACACACGGGCGAGTATCGTGTCCTCTTGTCTGTGAAGTTTTGACATTATAACCCACTAGCCAAACGGGTAGAGAAGAACTACATTACCCTTTATTTCATGATGGCCTGGTGTTCCGAGAACAGTCTACCATGTTGGAATAGGGACACTTGTTACATTCCTTACCTGGTCACGCGCTACCAGTACTGACTTTGAGTGACAGAGTCAACTTGAACTGTGCCAACTTTCTGTGCATATAGGCCCAGTGATAACCATCCTGATCCCATTAGAGACCACCATCTGTGCCAGAACTTTGACATTGTTAAATGTGTGTTAAATGTTATGGTGGCTTCTTAGGAAGGTTGTCTAGCACAGGCCTTACCAGTGAAGCTTGAAGGACAGGCCTTCAGAACTTCTACAGGGATGTTAGTCCAGAGACATCACGTACCACCGCAACTTGGAGTCACCACATTGACGTGCTAGTCATTCCAGTTGAGACTACACCTCGGCAGAGACATTCCACGCTACGTGTGCAGATGAGTGACCTCTTTAACCTTGTGGTACCCTACCGAGTGTACAGTGATGAGTGAGACGGCCTGAGGCTAATCCAGATAGCCATTTCTTCTATCTCCTGGCGGTGGCCAGGATTCTCTCATGAACATTCCCCTTGTTGATAATCCTCTTGTACATTATATCATCTAGTCAGTATGTGTAGACACCAGAGTCGTGTCATCTGTTCTGGATGAGAGGTGAAAAAGGTATTGTCCAGCGGTTGATAGTGAGAGAGACAGGAATCCAAGGGCTGGTGGGGTCTGTAGACTGAGATTTATGGTATTCCCAGAGTGCATCTATCCCGTTATTAAGATGTAATAGTATGCTTCCCTCACCCCAGGAAAAACTACGACACTCACTACTGGTCGACATCATTATCGTCATAGTTCCCTAATTATTATCATCATCATTATCATCATCGCCATCATCGTCATCAGTACTATTTTCGATATTACCATCATCGCCGTCGTCAACAACACCATCATCCTCTTTATCACCCTTAAATGACAATAATCGTCATCATCATTACAGTCATCTTCGTCGCCCACATTACCATGACAGTCATTGCTACCATCATCGCCGCCATGTTGTCTATTAGTTAGTTAGTTAGTCGAGGTTCCAACTTCACGGCAACGGGTCGTCCCCATTATGCTCCGTTCCCGTGCCAGTGAATATCACATAAAATGCTCTCCACTGTCCAATGTGAAAGTGGAATAGACGGGAGTCTCGGCAAGCCAACAGCCCACACAGGTACACTGTGCATAATCCCGCCGCCAGAATGCCAACACAAAATTCATCTACGAAAACCGCAGTTCATCATCGATGGATTTGGCAGTCACCAGAAAGACCTCATTGACCCGGGTTTTCTTAAATGCTCGGTCTTTTACCGCAGGGCGACCCGCCGAAGGTGTCGCATAAAGCACGAACTCCGCAGTTTCAGCGCCGACTCCCGAGAGTCTCCTGAAAAATGCACCCGTGAACCGAAAAGGCAAATCAGTCAATTCAGCAACAGCCGGTAGCCATTGTTTCGAACATGCAGGTCGCTGTACAGGACAGATGTAAAAGCATTCCACGCGAATTTCACAGCTCACAGTGTCGCCCACGCACTCACTCAGTAGCAGGGCGACGGAACCATGTACTACCAGTCCAACATGAGGAACAAGCGATTGCAAACGGTAGTTACAATCATAAACACGCCACAGGCCTTAACGGTTCAATGCCTAACCGCCATGTTGGCGACCGGAAGTTTTCATTATGTCCATTGCTGTGTCAAACTGCGTGGAATTAATTTATCAGCTATCCAACCACCGCACCCCATAAAATATGAATTTGACAGGCAAGAGGATCGACTCCTCCACGTGGTGCAGACCAGGAAACCATGACCGTGAAGTCATGGGCTAACGGGGCTATGGCTCGCCATAGGGGATGGACTCCCCGTGGTCAGATTTTTGTGCTAAACCTGGCCTAGCAAGCCGGCAGGGGATCTTCGTACTGCTCGTACAAAAACTAAGAAGTATAAACGGAATGACAGAAAAAGAGAAAAGAACAATCACAACAACAGAAATGAGATTCCTGAGAAGAATACTCAATGTATCAAGAAGAGATAGGATCAGAAATGAAGAAATCAGGACTAAAGTGGGGGTTATAGCTGCACTCGATTTTATTAGAAGGCAGCAAGTCAAATGGTTTGGCCATGCAAGTAGATTACCATTCAACAGCATACCACAACAAACAATGATGTACAGACCAGATGGAAACAGAGAAAGAGGCCGACCACGTAGACGTTAGACGGAGGGAATAGCAGAGCCCATGGGAATATCGATACATGACGCCCATAAGCGTGCACTCTCACGATGTTTATGCTTCACCTCGACACCGCAAGGTACTAGAGGAACATGATGAGATAAGATGAGATGAAGATCGACTCCAATGAACCGGCGTTTATCCCACATGCTTGGTATCTTTCCGTCGAGCGGCCTGCCGAAAGCGTCGTACGAAGGATGAAATCAGCGACGACCCCCAGGAGTCTCCAAGTAAACTGTACTCGTGAACTGAACGACGTGGGCCGAAATCGAACCCACAACCTTCGGAGCTCGGGGCAATCGGGGTAACCATTTCGGCACGGAAACTCCCTACATCAGTCATCAATCAGCAAGACTTTCCACATCAGACATTAATCATCAACACTCCCTACATCAGACATTAATCAGCAAGATTCCCTAATTGGACATTAATCATCAAGATTCCCTACATCAGACATTAATCATCAAGATACCCTACATCAGACATTAATTATCTAGATACCCTACATCAAACATTAATCAGCAAGATTCCCTACATCAGACATTAATCAGCAAGATACCCTACATCAGACATTAATTATCTAAATACCCTATATCAGACATAAATCAGCAAGACCCTCTACATCAGACATTAATCATCAAGACTCCCTACATCAGACATTAATCAGCAAGACTCCCTACATCAGACATTAATCAGCAAGACTTCCTACATCACACATTAATCAGCAAGACTCCGTACATCAGACATTAATCAGCAAGACTCCCTACATCAGACATTAATCAGCAAGACTCCCTACGTCAAGCATTAATCAGCAAGACTCCGTACATCAGACATTAATCAGCAAGACTCTCTAAATCAGACATTAATCACTAAGACTCCCTACATCAGACATTAATCAGCACGACTCCATACATCAGACATTAATCACCAAGACTCCCTACATCAGACATTAATTATCTAGATACCCTACATCAAACATTAATCAGCAAGATTCCCTACATCAGACATTAATCATCAAGATACCCTACATCAGACATTAATTAT
>JACEFZ010024548.1:145000-147500 GCA_014155875.1 Cepaea nemoralis | reverse complement strand
TTGTTGCTGAGTTGTTTTTTGTTTTTTTTTCAGTGTCAGTTGTTTGTCGCCGTTGAGGGCTTGCGGAACTGAACATTCATCACTGTGGAATACAATATGTTGCCACTGACATTCGGCCGATGCTGTAATGTTTGGGGCATGCAATTCTTCTGAATAGTTGGAGTAAAATATCCCAGTAGGTGCGCATGCGGATTAATGTCTGCGATCTGCCCAGACCTTAATCTGTGTCGGGCGATTTCAGTAGGTTGATGACTGCTCTCCGTTGCATAAAATTCAATCCATCCATTCTCCAATAGTCCTCTTCCTCTTTCAACACATGGTCCTCACATTTTTCCAGTAACCTTCATCAATATTTAATAGCACGGACTGGGTTAGTATCTTGATGTCAGACAATTTGAATGTAGTATTGTCAGCTGCCACCTGTCCTTTACTTGTAGCCTTCACAAGTTCTATAGTTTTTAAATGAGACTGGTACGGCGGAAGTCTCAAGCACCTAAATCCATGCTCTTCTATTAACTTGTTGATTTGATATTGCTTGCTTTTTTGTGCCTGTTTTACAAGGGACAACAATTCTAGCTTGAAATATGTTTCTGGATATGGTATGTTTTCCCGTCCGAGCCATATCTTTATTGATTCCTTTGTGCTCGATGCCGTAGGTATTTTGTCTTCTTGGGCAGCAACATTGTGGTATAATGCATTGTCTATAATTAGACAAGACGGTCTATCTAGAGATGGAAACACTGTATTCTCGAGCCATTCTCTAAATACATTACCATTCATCTCATTATGATAATCCTTATTGTCTATATTCTTTGATACGAATACGAGTCCAGCATTCTGTAGTAAGCCATTATGAGTACTACCATCATGGGCTATGACCAAACGGTGTCCTTTGCTACTGATTACATATGGCTTTATCTTTCAATCCACTGACTGCCATTCATTTTCACTTGTGTGGTGCGCATTGATCTAAGTTTCATCCATATACACTATGTCGTAATTTTCTTTGCGCATTTCCCTTATTTCACGTAGGTATCTGCTTCTCGTGGCTCCTAAATGTGGTTGCTCGTAAATGATATTTCTACCTCCCTTGTACTTTCTAAAAAGTGAAGTCTAATGTCCTTATAATTTTTCAAAAAAGTTGTTTTGGATAGCTCTATGGCATTGTTCTTTCTCAACCAAACCCAAAGTTTTTTTACAGTAACTGTTTCTTTGGCATCCAGCATTTTTATAACAGCTCGCCTTATGACATCCTTGTGAAAACTGTCTACAATCGCCTTTATACCAACCGTTTTCTTATTGCGTGGTGCTTTTATTCCAGATTTTTGCACCCATCGACGAAATGACCGTTTACTCAAACCCAATGCATGCACTGCTCTTTTCTCGGGATTTGTAATGGTATGAAACAGTTTACTGCGATCAGCTTCTTGACAAAAATATGTGTACACCTTCATAGTGATGCTTCGAAGTGTACAAACTTTCACATTCAATCCCTTTCATCAATATTCACACATTCAGTTGTTAGTGATAAATGGTACGATTTATAAAATAATTACGTTTCATGAAAGCACCCACATTATTGGAGACACCTCTGAACACTCTCATTTAACTGCGCGAGGTTCTTGCCATAAGGTCCTCGTTCTGCATGAGAAATTCCTCTATTGAAAGCTGATGTTTCCGTATGAAGAAGTAATGCGTTTCATAATATGGATTTCATCTCTAATCCGTAAATTATATACCGCATATAAACAAACATTTAAATCTGCTGTACAATCTCCAGAACAAATTATTTTGTGTTGGGTGGACATGATAAGGTTATATGCTAAATCTCATCATGTTCCTTCAGTTTGTTACTGAGATATGGATTATTTTCTAATGGGGGAAAACAAATGTGAATGGACTATAGTTCATCCGTTACCCTAAATTGCCATTTGTAAACATTCCAGTATCGGCTAATTTAACACTGTGGTTCTGGCATCTATTATGACAACGTACCACTGTATTTCTGTCATCTACTATGTCAACATTAAAACTGTGTTTCCGTAATCTGTTATGTCAACATTAACACCTTGTTTCTATCATCTATTATGTTAAAATTGACACCGTGTTTCTGTCATCTATTATGTTAAAATTGACACCGTGTTTCTGTCATCTATTATGTTAAAATTGACACCGTGTTTCTGTCATCTATTATGTTAAAATTGACACCGTGTTTCTGTCATCTATTATGTCAACATTAAAACCGTGTTTCCGTAATCTGTTATGTCAACATTAACACCGTGTTTCTATCATCTATTATGTCAATGTTAACACATTGTTTCTGTCATCTATTATGTTAAAATTGACACTGTGTTTCTGTCATCTATTATGTTAAAATTGACACCGTGTTTCTGTCATCTATTGTGTCAACGTTAACACTGTGTTTCTGTCATCTATTATGTCAACATTGACACGGTGTTTCTGTCATCTATTATGTTAAAATTGACACCGTGTTTCTTTC
>JACEFZ010024548.1:0-140000 GCA_014155875.1 Cepaea nemoralis | reverse complement strand
GCGTGTTATCATTTACAACAGTCAAGTGATGTGGAAGGGAACTGATGGAGCCACACGTAATGATTTGACATCAAGTATCTAGTGCACTATAAAAGGATCAATATAATACATTATAGTAAAAGAATATATTTGAATCTCTATGGCAAAGATTGACTTTTGCCGTATTGGAAACATAATATAATGACCACTTGAAAGTGTTCAATTGCGACGAGAAAATAAGTGCTGAAGTGTGATATAGCACAAACACTGTTACATGAATGTGAATTATGGACAATAAGCAGACAAGCTGAGAAACATCTAATGGCAGTGGAAATGTCGTTTCTGAAGAAAACGCAAAGAATGCAATGATGTGACGGACAGAAAAATCAATGAGCAAATTCTACAAGAATCAAATGAAAACAGTAAATTGACTCGAGGAATTAGACGTACTCAGTCTAGATTTGATGGGCACGTTACCGGGAAAAATACGCTGGAAATTTCAAAGGCAGCGGACAAAATAGATAGGAAAAGAAGAAAGGGAAGACAAAGAGATAAATATCTAGATTGCTTTGCCACATGGCGAAATCAAGACACAGACATGATCCTTAACTCTGGCAATCCTGTGAGATGACGAACCATGACCGCTCACGATTCTCGGCATGACACTTAGCGACCACATGCCTTTCTAGCAAGAACTAACACGAGGCATTGCCGGGCAGCCAGCAAGCATGGCTGATGATTCCAGGAGACATTGCCGAACGGCGAGCCAGCGTGGCTGATGATTCCAGGAGACATTGTCGAGCGGCGAGCCAGCCTGGCTGGTGAGGAGGAGGAGGAGGAGGAGGAGGAGGAGGAGGAGGAGGAGGAGGAGGAGGAGGAGGAGGCAACAATAATTATTGCAACACCAGAAGTGTTTTCAGAAAGGAATGTATTCTGTCAACAGGGAGAAAGAAGCATTCATCACATTTCATTGTTGATATCAAAGTCGCAACAGAATACAGTAAGTTCCCACAACAGACTGGCTATTGGCTAAGGGAAGCGATGTCACTACACTGTGGATAGCGCCCAGCTCCTTCAGGAGGTATCCAGGACAGCAGAAAGATGATACATATCACCAAGTCCACCGGAGAGAACAAGTAACAATCTTCAAACAAACAAGAAACAATCTTTAAACAAACAAATTACAATCTTCGAAGAAACAAGTAACAATCCTCGAATTCCCCACAGGATGCAACAAGCTGAAGTAGCGCATGTTTAATCAATTGGAGACACTGATGAATGTAACTGTGGAACTGGTAAAATAACAACTTACTATTGTAGGAGTGTCCGTGTCCGACATATGCAACATATATAACACTATTTTCACCTACATCCTCTCCATTTCAGACATAATTGACGGAGTCAACAAGCTCAAGTTGACTGCTGTTTTCTTTGCATTCTTTCATGTTGACGTGTGAAGGCACGCGAACAAGAAGAGAGTGTACGGATGTTAACTACTCCCATTCTATAGCTGGATACGTGTCTAACATGTCACCGTAATCGACAAGTAGCACCGATTTCAGTTGTATTGCTTGTTCCTTATGACATTGTTAAATATGTAAATGACCGGCAGTACAGGTGACAGAAAGCTGTGGACAGACATGATCACCAACGCCACACGACATGGACTGTAAGAATATTGGCAGCACACGAGACAGAAAGCTGTGGACAGATATGATCACCAACACCACACGACATGGACTGTAAGAAGATTGGCAGTACACGAGACAGAAGGTTGTGGACAGATATGATCACCAACACCACACGACATGGACTGTAAGAAGATTGGCAGTACACGAGACAGAAGGCTGTAGACAGACATGATCACCAACACCACACGACATGGACTGTAAGAAGGCTGGCAGTAGACGAGACAGAAGGCCATGGACAGACAGAATCACCAACGCCACACGACATGGACTGTAAGAAGGCTGGCAGTACACGAGACAGAAGGCTGTGGACAGACAGAATCACCAACACCACACGACATAGACTGTAAGAAGGCTGGCAGTAGACGAGACAGAAGGCCAGGGATAGACAGAATCACCAACGCCACACGACATAGACTGTAAGAAGGCTAGCAGTAGACGAGACAGAAGGCTGTGGACAGACAGAATCACCAGCGCCACACGACATGGACTATAAGAAAAAAAACATTATTTTATCATTGCAAGCTGTATCATAACGCAGAAGTCTTTTGTAAATCACTTGCACTATTAACGATTTGTCAATGTGTAATTTATCCAGTGTAGGAGCTCTAGAAGTTACGAAAGCCCTACAGACAAGATATGTCCACTCACAGACAAAATAGATCCACCCACAGACAAAATAGGTCTACCTACAGACAAAATAGGGCCACCTACAGACAAGACAGGTCCACATACTTGTACATATAAGATTGGTCGCCCTAATACAAGGTGGGTCCCCCAACAGATTATAGATCCACCTACAGACAAGATGATCGCCTTAAAAACAGGATGTACTCCATACAGATAAGACAGGTTCTTCTACAAACAAGACGAACTTCTTTCAGATTGATATACTTTTACCCACGTTAAAGTTCATGAACATTGCCCTTACTCTTCCAGTAATCCTATTTAATGAAACCACGTGTGAGACTGTCTCTGTTGTGTGTCAGGACAAGCTGAGAAACATCCAATGGCAGTGAAAATTACGCTTTCTGAGGAACATGCAAAGAATACTATGACGGGTCAGAAAAACGAATGAGAAATTCCTACAAGAAATATAAAAACTGTGAACTGATGGTTGAAATTAAACAAAAAGAGACAAGATTTTCTGAGCACGCTTTGAGAAGGATTATTATGAGAAGAAATAAATGAGAAAACTAAGTAACAACTGGCAAAATTAACGGGACAAGAGCAAGGGGAAGGCAGAGAGATAGATGCCTGACTGGCTTGACCACAAGGCGTAATCGAAACAATAAAACTTGCCTGAGCCACGAATTTGGTGATCGAGTGAGATGGGAAACCATAGCCACCCACGCTTATCGGCATGGCATATGATGATTATGATAATGATGGTCGGGTAAATACATTTCAAAAGTGAAACTCTTGTACACGACATTTTGATATCTTTGGTAACTGGTGAATCTTCATCAACAATGAATTGTTGGTGTGAGCGTACTACAACTTGTTTCTTCCATATCGTATGTTCAACGTTTCACGTACCTCACTATTCGCCTCCTATCTTTGATTATCTTGCAACCAAATTCTTGATGTTTGCAATCCCAACTATTAACCTGATTTTATTTTTCGACAGCATGAAAATGAAGGACCACAAGCGGGGTAGGCTTTCAATATTCCACAACATGGGGTTGGGCAGTTACAACACTGACGCTTACGTCCCCCGCAAGGATATGTACGTCAGAAATCAACAGAAGTGGAAAATGAGAACTGTCAAGTCCATCATGAACGAGTTTGGTCATGAAGACGTAAGTAGAAGTGGTTGAAATAAGGTTGTAAGGGGACTCTCACCCAGGATCATCTCTCACCCAGGATCATCTCTCACCCAGGATCATCTCTCACCCAGGATCATCTCTCACCCAGGATTATCTCTCACCCAGGATTATCTCCTACCCAGAATTCTCTCTCACCCAGGATTATCTCTCACCCAGGATCATCTCTCTCCTATAATTATTTCTCACCCAGGAGTCTGCGTGGCGAAGTGGTCAAGCCATCTGACTCGAGCTCCGAAGGTTGTGGGTTCGATTCCGGGCAACGTCCTTTGGTTCACGAGTGAATTTTTTCGGAGGCCCCTATGGATCATCGCTGGAGCTACGGAGTTCGCGCTTTATGCGACGTTTTCGACGTTTTCCGCGCTGCAGAAAGTGGCTGAGCTATATGGGATAAAACCCGGTGCAATGAAGTTGACGCTATCGACTTTTATGCGACTTTTTTATTTCTCACCCATGATTATCTTTCACCCAGGATTCTCTTTCACACATCCGACTTCTGCGGGCATTTGTTGACCGGGTTTACCTTCCCGGGGGTTTCTTAGGACGTTTGAATCTCACTGTTGTGGTGTTATCCCCCATCCTAGCTGGCCAATATAGAACAGCCAAAGACATCCTGGTCAATCCTCAAGGGAAGGCAGGGGCAGGCCATGGGCATTCCCCGCCATCCAAGGAGGCTTCCATACTTGCAGAGCCATCACACAGCGCTCTGGTACTGGGCTCACCCAAGGAATCGTCACGTCCTGCACATGGCTGCTTAGCCTCACTTCCGTATATTGGGCCTTCCGTTCACCATAGGCTGTTCCTCCGGAAACCAGAAGAATGCAGTCTGCAGATGACATCCACACAGTGAGCTTTCGATTAAGACTTTCCACATAATGGATTTGCTATCCAAGCAATATTCCATTTCGTGCCACTAGGACACTTTTTCCACCTTTTATGAAGCCCACACAGTGAGCTTTCGATTCGGACTTTTCACGTAATGGATTTGCTATCCAAGCAATATTCCATTTCATGCCTCTGGGACGCTTTTGTAACCGACATACCTCTGGTATGAAGTGTGGCAGTCTAAATACATCTTCATGCACCTTTAGATGTTAACCTGAATGTAGTTAAAGTAAGCTGTAGTCAACTTGAGCTTGTTGATATCTCCATAGAGCTTGTCCTCAAATGAAGCAGGCGTGGGCCAAAATATCTTTCTCTGTTCTGCATATATTGGGCACTCCTGCAGCAAATGTTTAGCTGTAATTTTACCAGTTCCACAATTACATTCATCGGTATCTCCTATCTTTAGTTTATTGAACAAGTGGTGTTTCAGCCTGTTATGTCCTGTGCGGAGTCTGAAGATTGCTACTTGTTCTCTTCGGTCGAGTTTGTAATATGCATCATCCTTCTGGTGGCCTGGATGCTTTGATTCCCATTTGGTTCTATAAGTGCTTTTTATAAACCTTTTTGCCTCATTATAGGTTATGTCTATGTCAGGCTGTGGTAATCGTCCACCCTCTTTTGCTAGTCTGTCAGCCTCTTCATTTCCAGGTATACTGCAATGTGATGGGATCCACTGTATTACAACTTTTTTGGATTTCTGGCATAGACCATGGAGTGCTGCTCTTAGGTCAGCTAGTTCTGTGCTGTTTTTGCTCTTCAGTATTGAGACAGCTGACTTTGCATCTGTGAAGATAGCTATTTGCTTCTCTTTATTTTCCTCCATCACGAGCATTTCTGCTGCAGTTTTCAAGGCCTCTACCTCCGCTTTGAAGTCACTTGAAAATTTTCCAGTTGCCACTGATTGTGTTTTTATCACTCCATTTTTTAAATTAAGGAGAATTCCTCCTCCATTTTTAATTGAATCTTTGGCTGATCTATCTGTATATGCATGGGTCCAATTGCTGCTTGGGTAATGTTATTTTATGTAGTTGAGGGTTATTTTTCATCTTTCGGTTTCATTCTGAGTGTTCTTTTTCTCAATACCAGGAATGTTTTCTATCATCTCAGGCAGTTGCTGCTGTCTCCAAGCTGGGAAGTTGTCTGCATTGTAAATGGGTTTGACTGTTGATATGTTAAGTATGGGATCTGCCCTAATCTTTCGTTTTGCAGTTTCTACAAAGTTGCTACGCTTCAGTCTTCCTTTTCCAAAACCATTAAACCTGTTATACATAGGGTGGTCTGTCAATCTTCTAAATTTTTCTGCTTGTTGCTGGGCTCTGCTATCTCTTCTGTCCTGCATTGGTTGTAAACAAGTGATCTTTTCTAGTTCATTAATAGGCGTTGTCTTCAGGCTTCCAGTTATGATTCGCATTCCTTGGTTTTGGACTCTACTTATTTTGTTAAAGTTTGACTTAGCTGCTGTTGCCCAAGCTGCAATGCCATATTCCAGTACTGGCCTCACCCGTCCAGTATATAACTTCTTGAGAACTTTCTCATCTGCTCCCCACGTTGTACCAGCAAGCTTTTTCATGATTGCCATTCTCTGCCTTGCTCTTGTTCGATTTTTCTCAACCTGTGTCTTCCATGCCAGGCGACGATCAAAGGTGACTCCTAGATAGTTTGGATTTTCTTCACGGCGCAATATTTTTCCATTCAATACCAACTTAGGTTGCTGAGTTTTATTTGAGAGAGAGAACACTGTGCATGTTGTTTTCTCCTCACTTATTTTCACTAGCCATGATTTTGACCAGTCCTCTAGCGCTAATAAGGCTTGCTGTATTCTGCTGTTAGCTGTACTAATATATTCTTCAGATGTCCATATGGCTAGGTCATCTGCAAAGGAGGATGTGTGTACTCTGGCTGGAAAATTTTCTGTGATGTCATTTATATATGCTAGGAATAATGTTGGTGAAAGAACTCCTCCACTGGGGACACCTTGCTCCAACAGCATCATTTGCTTGTTGTCCTGTACTTTGTCCTGGCAGTTCTGTTCTCAAGGTAGTGGCTGATCCATTTATACATTTTTCCACAAACATGCATTTTTTGCAGTTTTACTTTCAGTCCTTCCTTCCATACTTTATCAAATACTTTTTCTAAATCTATCCAGACTGCTAGTGTGTGCTTTTTCTCTTGGAAGGCATCCTCTATTTCCTGAGCTATATAGGTTATTTGATCTTTAGTGGATCTGTACTTTCTGAATCCTGCTTGGTGTGGTGTTAAGAGTTTGTTTTCTTCCAGATGCCATGTTAGCCTGCCATTGATAATGCGTTCCATTAATTTTCCTACACAGCTAAGTAGACTGATAGGTCGATAGCCATTTGGTTCTTCCAGGTCTTTTCCTTTCTTTGGGACTGGCATTAGTATAGCTTCCTTCCATGCCTGTGGGACTATTCCTCTCTTCCAGCTGTTATTTAGGACTGCTAGTAGTTTCTTCTTTGCCTTGGTGCCTAGTCCTATTAGCATTTCATTTGTGATTCCATCCTTTCCTGGTGATTTCTTCTTTTTTAGGGTATTCATTGCCTGTTCCATTTCTTCCATTGTTAGATTTGCCATCATATATTCTGCTGCTGTCTCTGTATTGCTATGATGTATCTGTTTGTCTTTGATTGCTTTCTTCTGTTCGGTTGTAATATCAATGTGGTTTGCATTTGCATAGTGTTCCATTAGTGCATTTGCAGCCTTTTTTCCTGTAAGCAAGGCATTTCCTTGTTTAATTGTTATTTGTTTGTTTCTAGGTCCTTCATTGTTCATGGCTTTCACTAGTTTCCATAGTTTGTTTCCATCCCTGTCAAAATTCAGGTTTTCTGTTTTTTTCCCTCCAACAATCTCTTGTTGTTTTATTTACTGTTCTTTTATATTTTGCTGAGATGGCTTTGAGAGAGATGTTTGCTTCAATTGTTTGTTCTCTCTCTGCTGTCTTCCTGGCATCTTCAACTTTGTCCTCCAAACTTTGTAGTTCTTCAGTCCAGTATGGTTTGTAATTTTTCCTCGCTCCTCTTGGAAGACTCAGTGGCTGCCTGTATTATCGCTCTGTTTAGACTTTCCACCATTTGCTTTATGTTGCCATATCGTGCATTTATGTTTTCACAATATTTGTCTGTTAGTATGGCAAATCTGTCCCAATCTGCTCGTTTGTAATTCCAGCGGGGCAAGGGCTTTTGCTCCTGTGGAACATACTCCATATTCATTACAAGCTTGATTGGTCTGTGGTCACTACCTGCTAATTGGTCCAGCACATGGCGATCGATTTTGTGGAGGATGTCTCCTGTGCAGAAAGCTAAGTCTGGAGTAGAAGTGGTAAGCCATCTTCTGGAGTAGAAGCTCGGTGTGTCATCCGCTTTGTTGAGTAGGTGGAGATTTGAGTCTATTTCCCAGTCCTCCAATTCATCTCCTCTTTTGTCAGTATCTGGGTATCCCCATCTTTCTGAACGGCTATTAAAGTCTCCGACAATAATGCAGTTTGTGTCAGTTATTTTCATGTTTGAGAGTGTAAGGTCCTTATCTGCTGGGCTATACAGATTGTAGATTCTTATTTTCACGTCCTTTATCATTATATCAACACCTATAATTTCCGTTTGGTTGTCAGAGATCACAGATACTTCGCTGCAAGGTATTGTATTTCGTGTAAGTATTAGAACTCCTCCTTTGTGTCCTTCGCGGTCGAAAGGTGTGGCCTGATATCCTCTGACTGAGAATTTGTGATTGGCGTTGAGGTGTGTCTCTTGAATGCATGCCACATCTATTCTATCTTTATGAAGACGCTGTGTTAGGGAGTCTTTCTTCTTGTAAACTCCTTCGGCATTCCACTGTAGTATGTTGAGTGTCCGGGGTATTTGGTCAATAGCTCTTAACCTACTCCTCGGTGCCTTGACTCCACAGCACAGGGGAAGGTGACCACCAGTAGACATGGGTGGACCCCCTCGAGGCAGGGGGCCCGGCACTATCGCCGCCTGATGGGACTTCACGGGATTAGCACCATAACGATTAATTTTGATTTGTGACATCATGAATTAAGTTACGTTGCACTGCTTTGTCAAGCCTGTGGCTCAGTACATCCGATTTCGACAAGCATTTTTCGGGATGCTTTCCCTAGCCTTTGACTGTCCCCAGTCTACCTACAAGGCAGCAGGTTTGTGCGTCGCTTCGTCTGGTCCCTCTCCCTTGACCTGTCTGACATGGGTGACCCTACCAGTAGCTGTGCTACCGTCGGCATAGCTCTTGGGGTCATTGGAACGCGCAAGCCCCTCTTCCTCGTCAAGGTGGACGCACGGCAGAGGGGACCCAGGATTCTCTCTCACCCAGATTATCTCTCACCAGGATTATCTCTCACCCAGGATCATCTCTCACACAGGATTATCTTTCACCCGGGATTCTCTCTCACCCAGGATTATCTCTCACCCAGTATCATCTCTCACCCAGGATTATCTCTCACCCAGGATCATCTCTCACCCAGGATTATCTCTCACCCTGGATTCTCTCTCACCCAGGATTATCTCTCACCCAGGATTCTCTCTCTTCCAGATTATCTCTCACCAGGATTATCTCTCACCCAGGATCATTTCTCACCCAGGATTATCTTTCACCCAGGATTGTCTCTCACCCAGAATTCTCTCTCACCCAGGCTTCTCTCTCACCCAGATTCTCTCTCACCAGGATTATCTCTCACCCAGGATCATCTCTCACCCAGGATTATTTTTCACCCAGGATTGTCTCTCACCCAGGATTCTCTCTCACCCAGGATTCTCTCTCACCCAGGATCATCTCTCACCCAGGATTATCTTTGACCAAGGATTGTCTCTCCCAGGATTATTTATCTCACCCAGGATTATCTCTCACCCAGGATTCTCTCTCACCCAGGATTCTCTCTCACCCAGGATCATCTCTCACCCAGGATTATCTTTCACCCAGGATTGTCTCTCACCCAGGATTCTCTCTCACCCAGGATTCTCTCTCACCCAGATTATCTCTCACCAGGATTATCTCTCACCCAGGATCATCTCTCACCCAGGATTATTTTTCACCCAGGATTGTCTCTCACCCAGGATTCTCTCTCACCCAGGATTGTCTCTCACCCAGGATCATCTCTAACCCAGGATTATCTTTGACCCAGGATTGTCTCTCCCATGATTATTTCTCTCACCCAGGATTCTCTCTCACCCAGGATTCTCTCTCACCCAGGATCATCTCTCACCCAGGATTATCTTTGACCCAGGATTGTCTCTCACCCAGGATTATTTCTCTCACCCAGGATTATGTCTCACCCAGGATTCTCTCTCACCCAAGATCATCTCTCACCCAGGATCATCTCTCACCCAGGATTATCTTTCACCCAGGATTGTCTCTCACCCAGGATTCTCTCTCACCCAGGATTCTCTCTCACCCAGATTATCTCTCACCAGGATTATCTCTCACCCAGGATCATCTCTCAGCCAGGATTATCTTTCACCCAGGATTGTCTCTCACCCAGGATTCTCTCTCACCCAGGATTCTCTCTCACCCAGATTATCTCTCGCCAGGATTATCTCTCACCAAGGATCATCTCTCACCCAGGATTATTTTTCACCCAGGATTGTCTCTCACCCAGGATTCTCTCTCACCCAGGATTCTCTCTCACCCAGGATCATCTCTAACCCAGGATTATCTTTGACCCAGGATTGTCTCTCCCATGATTATTTCTCTCACCCAGGATTATGTCTCACCCAGGATTCTCTCTCACCCAGGATCATCTCTCACCCAGGATTATCTTTGACCCAGGATTGTCTCTCACCCAGGATTATTTCTCTCACCCTGGATTATCTATCACCCAGGATTATCTCTCACCCTTGATTATCTCTCACCCAGGATTATCGCTCACCCAGCATTCTCTCTCGCCCATCATTCTCTCTCACAGATCATTCTCTCTCAGACATTATTCTCTCTCACCCAGGATTATCTCTCTCATTCAGGATTATCTCTCACCCAGGATTATCTCTCACCCAGGATTATCTCTCACCCAGGATTATCTATCACCCAAGATTATCTCTCACCCTGGATTATCTCTCACCCAGGATTATCTCTCACCCAGGATTATCTCTCACCCAGGATTATCTCTCACCCAGGATTTTCTCTCAGCCAGGATTCTCTCTCATAGTTGCTGTATTCCACCTTATTATTGGTACCTTCAGTCATGCGTCATTAACCAGCATTTTTTACAGCATATTAATATTCGTTCCTTGCACCTTTTGGTTGTAGACACATGCCATTTTTCATAGCTGCTCATTTCGTATGACTGCACGTATGACACCATATATTACACCACGTATTACATCATGTAATACACCACAAATTACACAACGTTAAAACAGCGGTAGGGGTTTACGGCACTGTGGATCATAAGAGTCAGGACTGGTTTGCGGCAAACAGTCAGATACCGCAGCTCTTGATTGAGAAAAAAAAAAGATAGCTCTCTTAAGAAACAAGGAAAGTACAAGACATAACAGTCTCATTGAGCTGAAACAAGCTAGGAAGGGTGTGCAAAAGGCTGCCACGCAGTCTGCAAATGACTACTGGATCAAGTTATGTGAGTCCATTCAAATCGCAAGTGATAAGGAAAATATCAGAAGCGTGTATGAAGGGATAAATAAAGCCTTTTGTCTAATGATCAAAAGAAGTGCACCATTGAAAACCTTGACTGGAGAAATCATCACTGATAAGAAACAGCAGATGGACAGATGGGTCGAGCACTATTTAGAGCTTTACTCAAGTGAGACCAAGCTAGCGGATGATGCCCTCAACGCCATAGAGGCCCTGCTCTTGACCACCTGGACACACTTCCCACCATAACAGAAGTTAAGTGTGCTATAAATGAACTTGCATCTGGCAAGGCTCCAGGTAAGGATGGGATTCCAATAGAGGTTATCAGGAGTAAGCAAGACACTAACTCTTCAGATCCACCAACTAATAGAGCTATGCTGGCGAGCAGGACAAGTCCCTCAGGATTTCAAAGATTCAAGCATAACAAGGTTGCATAACACTGTACAGGAACAAGGGTGATCGAAGCGACTGTAACAACTATAGGGGTATCTCACTTCTGTGTATTGTTGGAAAAGTATTTGCCAGAATTGTTCTGTGCAGACTTCAAGTCCCAGGACATAAGTCTACCTGGAATCACAGTGTGGCTCTCTACAGAACCGGTCTACAGTTGATATGATATTCTCATTGCGACAAATGCAAGAAAAATGCCGTAAACAGAATCAACCACTGTTTATTGCCTTCATCGACCTCACAAAGGCATTTGATTTGGTCAGTCGTGATGATCTGTTCAAGGCACTAAAGAAGATTGGCTGGACACTGTAGCTAGTTGTCCCTGGGGGAAAAGTGGAGTCAACCAGCACACCTGTTAATTATCCTATTTCTCAGTTTCTCTCTCTCTCTCTCTCTCTCTCTCTCTCTCTCTCTCTCTCTCTCTCTCTCTCTCTCTCTCTCTCTCTCTCTTCTCTCTTTCTCTCTCTCTCTCTCTCTGCAGGTGGACATTTGTCTACAAATCCCCCTTTTTTAGTTAAAGTCTTTTGTCTCTCTCTCTCTCTCTCTCTCTCTCTCTCTCTCTCTCTCTCTCTCTCTCTCTCTCTCTCTCTCTCTCTCTCTCTCTCTTTGACAATATCCCTCTTTCCGTTCCTTTAGCACATAACCCCACAAACACAGGTTTCCAACAACATGATAAAACATTTATTGCAGAAAAATGTAATTTTGGTGTGCCATGGATGGGTGTGAAGATATGTGGTGGTATTTATCTTGAATGTGTGACATAATATTGTATAGGATTGTCAGGATCTCCAATAAGGCCTTACAAAGGCGATATTAGTTAACAATAGTCTAGTAGGGTGACACCAGACAGGAGAGACACCGAGTACTATTAATAGCCTCACTAGGAGACACATTTGTGTCAGACCAGAGGTAAACGGGTACAGCTGAGCGAGGGCTTTCCCCAAGCTTGTCCTTACGAGTAACCGTGAAGTGCCAGGTTACTCGAACTCACAAGCCAGCGTGCTGGCGAGACCATGCACGCAATAATAGCTACTGCACGGAGGAGAGTGTCCGTGCTTGTCCACGCAATGTGTAGCGTGTGGACAGACTGACTGGAGACGGTAGAGAGAGCAGACGTATCCTTGACCAACGCTATAGTTTCTAGGCAATAGGCAAACATAGGGCTGTTCATTTAGATTGTGAAATACTAGCATCATCTATCATCACGTTAATGCATTCATGTTGTATATGATGATAAAGTACAACGCTCGTCGAGCCATTCAAATGTCGGCTCTGAATAAATTGCATTCCTTTCGCAAATGTCACGAGTTGTTATTTCGTGCGGTGCGAAAGTAGGGGAGTCTTGAGAATCGGCAGCGCACAAGGTAAACGGAATTCTCATGCGTTATTATACATATAATAACCATGAAATTCAGCAGACGGTGTTATCTATAAAATACCGACAAAATGTGCTAAAAAGCGCACATGAATCACCGTTTGCTGAACATTTGGGCTATCATAAAACGCGAGCCAGAATTCTATCACAATTTTACTGGCCGAAATTCAGTTCGGACATAAAACCTTTCTGTCGCTCTTGTACTGTTTGTCAACATCGGGTACGAAAGAAAAATCATGTAAAGGCCGAAGTGCAACGGTCAGTAATATCATCTAGACCACTTGATAGTATAGCGGTCGATATTGCTGGACCCCTAATGCAGGTGTCGAGTAATGGAAACCACAACTATCCAAATAAGGGTGCGAAAACGATTCACCTTAAACCAAACCAGAAGGTTGTGATTCGACTACCTGAGAAACATAATATGTCACTAACATCTTGGCAAGAGCCTCTCATCGTTGAACATAAAATATCAGATGGCGATCATGAAATATCGATAAAAGGACACTTAGAGATATTTCATATCAACATACTGAAACCATACTTTTTACGACAAGAACAACAGACAGACGAACAAATTGCACCACCACCAAGCAATGAGATGACAGACATACATAACACAACTTCACTAGATAGGGCGACACACGACAGCGACAACGCAAATACACGTAGGCAGAGAACAGCACACACAGCTAGCACCACAACAATATTGTACGAGACACACGAGGACAAGATGAAATTACCACTTCCTACGGTAGATTTAACTACGACCAGTATTTCGACTTATATAGGTAACATATACAGTCATACGGAAGACAGGACAAAACACCTACTGAAACGACGACAAGTCTTCGACAGGTTGCGATTGTTTGGGCTCACAGCGAAGCCGTCCAAAGTAGAGTTGGGCATGGAACAAATTGACTTCCTGGGTCATACCATCTGCAGGGGCCAATTGAAAACTGATGACAGAATCGTCACTAAGATAATACTAGGACAGTTCTACGACGGGACGTTCCACCCCGTAATGTACGTAAGTCGCAAGATTACTCCTGCTGAATCAAAATACTCAGCATCAGAATTGGAGGGCCTCAGTTTGATCTATTGCGTGAGAAAGTTTCATAGATTTTTGGCAGGAGCACAGTTTGTAATCCAATCCGATAACTCTCCGTTGTCTGTGATGCAGTCTGGACATCCTACCAACAATAGAATTTACAGGTGGGCTTTGATTCTCCAAAATTACAATTTTACTATCCAGCACTTAAAAGGGAGATTAAATACGGTTGCAGACATTTTGAGTCGTCCATCATCCATTCAAATACCTGATTTGCAGGAAGGGATCGACCATACACCACCAGATACAGTGACACTGTAATGTTAATAACTCAGTGCCGTCTGTGGTGATTAAGACATGTCGTAAGTGCGTTATCATCTCCAGATATATAACCTGTGTGAATATAACAGTGCTATGAGAAGTGTAACAAACAGACGCAGAATATAGTGGACCAACGCCAAGACCCCGAATGGCAGAATTAACATGCGCTGACACACACATAAGCTAGAATAACATTCAAGTGTTAACTATGAACCTACATAAGATAGTAGGCAACTATATTTATACACTATCCTTGAAGGAGAGCATAATAGACTTTGCCGGAATGAACTATGTTAGAATAGTCTACAAAGAGTATTGCTCCATCTTCACAACGCAGAGGAGGACGTCGATTTAGTGTAATTAGATATAGAAATGTAACTGTGATATATGTATATTATTATTTTATGAACAGTACCTATAACTTCATTTTTCTATTAATTATTCATTTCCAAATTGTTTAAATGCATATATAACTTTATTTTCTTATTTGTTAGTTAGAAATCACCATCATTTAATTAATAACCCATTTATTAGAACATCATTTATAGAAATACAATTGTTAGATATTATATTAGTTTATTACCATATAATTATAATCATTTATACATCCATTTATCTAAAATATCATTTCCAAACTAATCCAACCATTTAGAAATTAATATCATCTTTTTCATAAATAACACTTTAAGGTAATTAACCCATTTTTCTTAAATGAAAGTAGTATTAGATTATTTCCCTTTAGGGTAATTTAGGTCAGCACACCAAATTAGTAGTAAGTTACTATGACAGGATCGGTAACAAACCATCCTCATAACTATGTATATTATGTACAGACATGACGCGTGCAAACAAAACGCACAGTCATTTGGCGTGATTACTGTTAAAATGCAGCCAATCGTTTATTGTATATATATAATGTTTATGTATTTGATGCTATCAAACATATTTTAATGACGAGAGAGAATATTTGAGTGAAAGAAGGTATGAAAGTGAATGAAAGATGTATGCAAGAAGAATAAATGCGAGGAGAGAATGAAAAAACGTAGTAAACATTGAAAGAAAGAGAGCGAGAGAGAAAGACAGCGGGAAAAAAAAATTTTCCACCGCTGCAAACGTCTTATTTGACTTGTTTGTGTCATCTGTGTATCCAATGTGTTGTCGAGATTTTTATGGGTGTTACAGCCATACTTTAGTAGAGTATATAAGGAATGTACTTTAAGCTTCAAAAAGCAGAATTGTGGTCACAAATAATAATAACGACCGTTTGTAACCACAATAAACCGATTTGCGGCGCTCGAAGGAACACACACATTTAGTACACTAACGCATACACATGTTAGAGAGTTAAGTACATTGTAGTTTATTAGAAAACACGCAAACAAACAGGAAAACGAACACATAAAAGTTGCACACACCATCCATTTGAGAGAACAACAACTTTAAATTCAGGGGACACAATAACTTATTAGAAACCTAAATGTAACAGTGAATAGCTTTTCACATGCGGAAGCGAGAAGGTGAACAGTAGAGCTGTGTGTATAGAGTTGGAGGGGATATTAAAGGGAGCATGAACACTGTGTGCTCATGTGTTGTACTCAGAATAGAGTCAACTTGTGTGTGGGTTGTCATTTCGGGCAATTGGAGGAACAGGTCAAGACGGAAGTCAATAGGTGAAAGTCAAAAGACATAGGGTCAAACGACAGAAGCCAGGACATAAGTCAAAAGACAACGGTTTCCGGTTCACTACCAATCGCAAAGATATCTATAGAACCAACTATACTGATACATGGGCTACTGAATTAGCCAAGTGAAAAGATAAAACACTGTGAATGAAGGTAGAAGACAGTTGTTCTATCCCCAAACTAGAAAGTTATAACTTATTGGAGATCTGACAAAATTGGAGCAACCAATTTTTTTTTGTGACCAAGAAGTGTTACGAATTTAAGGAAAAGGAAAGTAACACTTCCCAGAGACGAGGGGACCCTGTCAGGATCTCCAATAAGGCCTTACAAAGGCGATATTAGTTAACAATAGTCTAGTAGGGTGACACCAGACAGGAGAGACACCGAGTACTATTAATAGCCTCACTAGGAGACACATTTGTGTCAGACCAGAGGTAAACGGGTACAGCTGAGCGAGGGCTTTCCCCAAGCTTGTCCTTACGAGTAACCGTGAAGTGCCAGGTTACTCGAACTCACAAGCCAGCGTGCTGGCGAGACCATGCACGCAATAATAGCTACTGCACGGAGGAGAGTGTCCGTGCTTGTGCACGCAATGTGTAGCGTGTGGACAGACTGACTGGAGACGGTAGAGAGAGCAGACGTATCCTTGACCAACGCTATAGTTTCTAGGCAATAGGCAAACATAGGGCTGTTCATTTAGATTGTGAAATACTAGCATCATCTATCATCACGTTAATGCATTCATGTTGTATATGATGATGAAGTACAAAGCTCGTCGAGCCATTCAAATGTCGGCTCTGAATAAATTGCATTCCTTTCGCAAATGTCACGAGTTGTTATTTCGTGCGGTGCGAAAGTAGGGGAGTCTTGAGAATCGGCAGCGCACAAGTCGCTGACAAGGATGAACATCAGAGTTTTTTCATCATGATACAGCCATTCGACTTCACAAAGGACATAACGTTGAATCTCTCACCCGGCTGTTTTCTTTCTGACTGATGAAGGTTTTGTTGACAATATGTTCTGGAACCACCGTAAACAATATATACTCCACTGAAATTCTAGGTTAGTTCTAGTCTTCAAGTATACACAGTCAACACTCTGTAATGTTTTTTTATTTCCTGTGAATGTCAGATAAACACTGCTTTATTGCGTAATTATTGTCCATTTTCTTTTTTCACAAAACAATCGGTTGTATATTCCTTCTCACTTAGAGTGACTCAGGTTCTTGTGTTATTTTTTTCTCACACTCGTTTTACCTTCTGGTGACATAGATTTCTGTCCCCAATTCTGACCAAATGTTTCGGCTCAGATGGGTAATCACCTTAATTGTCAAGTGCAGGGAACCTGTTGAGTAAAACCACAGCTTGTGAGAGAAACGCAACTCCGACCTATGATATGTGAATGTAGGTAATTGGCTAATATTCAGAAAGTAATCTCCCTAGTTCATACTAGAGTTATACTATTATATAAGACAGAATAGTCAGCACTCTACCCTATACAAGGTGAAAGAAAAACACGCTAAAGCAAAGCACATAAATCCTAGTATAGACTTATCCTTCTGACTGTACAGACACCTTACTCTACACAACTTAAATCACTCTTCAGCCTAATCCTGTCTACTCTTTATACTACGTTTACACACGAAAATCCCTATGCTATATGTCTAAGCTACATCTATATAATCACCTTATTGAATTTTATTTCCTGCCTAGACTTATATCATTTTAATTCCCATGAAGGGACAGGGTTGGTTATTTTTACACAACCTAAACTCTGTGATATATTTTCTATACGGCACTGAAATACATTCCCACTCCAACCGTTGTTAAATTTAACTCTCCACTGAGTTTAACTGTCTCTGTCCACATATAAATTTCCTGACCTACGTCACTGGGTTTTTCCGTTCCCCTCAATCATCACTGCTCCTATTCCGTCCTTTGATCCTTCCACATCAACATGCTAACAATATTCTTTGATAAAGACGCTCTCCCGGTATTGTTGATTTTCGGTTGCCCAAATGATTTGGTTAATAGTATTTCAAAGATATCCACTGTATGATCGTGCTCCAACTTCTCGAAGATAAACGATGTTTTTAGGGCCCGGTGATTCTCCTCAAAGTCCGATACGGACTTTTCTTTGATCTTTCCCGGTAGACAATTCGTCCGTTGGACTTCGCTTCCGTGTCCCAGACGTACGGCCAGTGTTTGAAGTCACGATCGCCGTCTGGTTTAAGATTTCAGGACCGTCACTTGACTGTTTCTGTCATTTTCTCCATCGGGATCGTCGCCTGCCAGCCATATCATGACAGCCACCAACTCTTCTGTCCATTGTGGAATTGTTCCACACATGCATGAAGGGTATAATCAAGTTTAATGGTACAACTTCAGAACAGTTTGAAATCAAGAGTGGAGTTAAGCAAGGTTGTGTACTATCTCCCACCCTCTTTGGAATATACTTTTCACTTCTACTGAAATATACCTTTCGTGATCAGGATTGTGGTATATACATTCACTCAAGCTCAGATAGCGGCCTCTGCAATGCTCAGAGATTGAAGGCCAAGACCAAAATTAGGATGGTACTGATCAAAGAGTTGCTTTTTGCATATGATGCTGCAATTCCCACCAACTCTGAGGAAGAATTACAACTTCTGCTATCTGCATTCTCCAATACTTGTTCCGAATTTGGTTTAACAATTAACAAAAGGAAGACACAGATTATGTCACAAGGTGCACATGGGGTACAATCAATCTTTATTGACGACGCCGAACTAGAGATAGTAGACCATTTTACATATCTAGGATCAGTGGTAAATAGCAAATTATCCCTCGATCAGGAAATCAACATCAGGATTGATAATGAGCAACAACAATGACCAGGTTAAGAAAAAGAGTCTGGGAGAACAGGAAGCTTACTGCCAAAACAAAAGTCCTTGTCTATCAAGCCTGTGTCCTTAGTACTCTTATTTACGGCAGTTAGGCCTGAACAACTTACTCAACCAAGAGAAACGTTTAAACAGCTTTCATATGCGGTGTCTGCGAAGAATTATTGGTAATAATTGGCAAGACAAAATCACAAATACTGAAGTATTGGAAAGATCAGATTGTGTGACGGTTTACTCCATGCTCAGTCTTCGTAGACTTAGATGGATAGGACACGTTAAGAGGATGGATGATGGTAAAATACCAAAGAACATCTTGTTTGGTAAATTACAGATGGGTAAGAGATCTCAGGGTCGGCCTCTTCTACGATACAAAGATGTGTGTAAGCGGGACATGATTGATACAGGCATTGATAATGCACATTGGGAGCAAGTCGGCGCTGAACGTGTTGCATGGAGGGCAAACATCAGAAATGGAATAAAGACAAAGGAGAGAATTATTGCAGATATGTCACACACCGAGCGTGTGTAAGATGGTGTATGATGGTGGCAATGACCATGTGTTCACATACATCCACTGTGGAGGAACATTTACATCGCGAATTGGCCTTTACAGTCACATTCGCTATCGCCATAGGTAAAAGTTATTATGCCATTTTAAAGCACAAACTATCGTCTGTCAAGACGGCAAGGTGCCAATGAATGACAACGTAATACACCACGGATTATACCACATCCATCCATCCATCCATCCATTTATTCACCTATCCATCCACCTATTTATCTCCCCATTGATCTATCCACCAACCAAGCTATCAACCCATCATTCCATAAGAAATATATCCAACCATTAATCCATCCATCTTTCCAAACATCCACTCATAAATTCGCCCTGCCATCCATTTATTTATCCATTCCTTAACCCATTCATCCACTAGTCTATTCTTCAATAAGTCCATATTATATCCACCCATCCATTAATCCATCCATATTTCCATTATTTATCCATCCATTAATCCATCCATCCATCCATTTATCCATCCATCCACCCATTTATCCATCCATCCATCGATCCAAACATCCATCTGATCTCCTCAGAGAGTCATCGACGTGTTCAAGATGGATGTGGAGGGATACGAATGGGCCGTGCTGGCCAACATGCTGGAGACGGGAGTGTTCGACTCTATCCGCCAGTACATGCTAGAGTTCCACTTGTTTCCGAACTTCCCGTTGAGGAAGGACTACGTCAATATGTATCAGGTTTGTAGCTTTCCGTTTCCTTCCTGGATTTTCTCTATTCACTTATAGACTGAAACATTCAAATATACCCATGTCCGCATAAAGACAGATATAATAAATAGCATATTCTACCAACCCTATGCTACCAATGTCAAGCATGGACACTATCCAAATCACATTTAGCCAAATACAATACCTGCGAGATGAGATGCTTGAGAAGAGCTGCCAACTTATCTATCCGAGACCGAATAAGAAATGATGTCATCAGACAATGAGATCATCATTTTGTGGAGGATAGATTGAAAGGCAAAAGATTAAATAGTTCGGCAATTTCGTTAGAATGGAGCACCATCAACTACCAGTACTAGCGCTACATCAAAGAGCAAGAGGAGGCCCGAGAAGAAACTGGACTAACAACATCAAAGACATTGTGCAGACACGCGGAAAGACACTTCCAGTGCCACCCAACGGGCACTGGAAGGTCAACTTTTGTTCCCCACGTCGCTTGACCGCATAAGTGGAAGATGATGATGATGATTGCGAATTGCGTTCCTAACCACTTCACCACATCACAACCATATGTGTGGAGACGAGGTTTATCATGTCCATTTCACTATACAACAATATGTGGGGAGACGAGATTTGCCATTTTCATCACACTATACAAGAATATGTGGGGTGACAAAGTTTGCCATGTTCATGGCATATACAACATTAAATGGAAAGATGAGGTTTGTTTTGTCCATGGCACTATACAACAATATGTGTGGAGAAGAGGTTTGCCATTTTCATCACACTATACAACAATATGTGGGGAGACGTGGTTTGCCATGTTCATCACACTATACAACAATATGTGGGGAGACGAGGTTTGCCATGTCCATGGTACTATACAACAATAAGTGGGAAGACGAGGTTTGCCATGTTCATGGTACCATACAACAATAAGTGGGAAGACGAGGTTTGCCATGTTCATGGTACCATACAACAATAAGTGGGAAGACGAGGTTTGCTATATCCATGGTACTATACAACAATACGTGGGAAGACGAGGTTTGTCATGTTCATGGTACCATACAACAATAAGTGGGAAGACGAGGTTTGCCATGTTCATGGTACCATACAACAATAAGTGGGAAGACGAGGTTTGACATGTTCATCACACTATACAACAATATGTGGGGAGACGAGGTTTGCCATGTTCATCACACTATACAACAATATGTGGGGAGACGAGGTTTGCCATGTTCATCACACTATACAACAATATGTGGGGAGACGAGGTTTGCCATGTTCATCACACTATACAACAATATGTGGGAAGACGAGGTTTGCCATGTCCATGGTACTATACAACAATATGTGGGGAGACAAGGTTTGCCATGTTCATCACACTATACAAGAATAAGTGAGGAGACGAGGTTTGTCATGTCCATTTCACTATATAACAATATGTGGGGAGACAAGCTTTGCCATGTTCATCACATTATCCAAGAATAAGTGAGGAGACTAGGCTAGTCATGTTCATCACACTATACAACAATATGTGGGGAGACGAGGTTTGCCATGTTCATCAAACTATACAACAATGTGTGGGGAGACGAGGTTTGCCATGTTCATCACACTATACAACAATATGTGGGGAGACGAGGTTTGCCATGTTCATCACACTATACAATTATATGTGGGGAGACGAGGTTAGTCACGTCCATCACACTATACAACAATAAGTGGGGAGACGAGGTTTGCCATGTTCATCACACTATACAACAATATGTGGGGAGGCGAGGTTTGCCATGTTCATTACACTATACAACAATATGTGGGGAGACGAGGTTTGCCATGTCCATGGTACTATACAACAATAAGTGGGGAGACGAGGTTTGTCATGTTCATCACACTATACAACAATATGTGGGGAGACGAGGTCTGCCATGTCCATGGTACTATACAACAATATGCGGGGAGACGAGGTTTGCCATATTCATCACACTATACAAGAATATGTGGGGAGACGAGATTTGCCATGTCCATGTACTATACAACAATATGTGGGGAGACGAGTTTTGCCATGTCCATGGTACTATACAACAATATGTGGGGAGACGAGGTTTGCCATGTCCATCTTCAGACACAAAGGGGGATGCCAGTGGCATTATAAAGGAGGAGGAGGGGAGGAGGAGAAGAAGAAGAAGAAGAAGAAGAAGAAGAAGAAGAAGAAGAAGAAGAAGAAGAAGAAGAAGAAGAAGAAGAAGAAGAAGAAGAAGAAGAAGAAGAAGAAGAAGAAGAAGAAGAAAAAAGAAAAAAAAAAGAAGAAAGAGAAGAAGAAGAAGAAGAAGAAGAAGAAGAAGAAGAAGAAGAAGAAGAAGAAGAAGAAGAAGAAGAAGAAGAAGAAGAAGAAGAAGAAGATGACGACGAAGACGGCGAAGGCGTTGGCGGCGAAGGCGTTGGCGGCGGGGGTGGCGGCGTCGACGACGACGAAGGATATAAATTGAAAGGGTAGGAAAGGAAGAAACTAAGAAGAGGAAACGATGTAGAAGAAAAATCAGGATGAAGAAGGAGATGTGGCGGTAGAAGAGGACTAAGAAGAAGAACAAGAAGACGAAGAGGAGAGGGAAAAGGAGGAGGAGGAGGAGGAGGAGGAGGAGGAGGAGGTGAATGGGACGAAGAAAAATAAGGAGTGGAAGGAGAAGAGAATTATGAGGAGGATAAGAGGAGAGAGAAGGTGAAAAACACAAAGAGAAGGAGGATGAGTTAGGAGAAGGGGGAAGTACGAAAAAGAAGAGGAAGTAGTAGAAGAAGGAAGTCTCAATAATGCTTGCTTCATCATTTGCTTCTTCATCTGCAGGTATATACAAAGCTCCGAGAACTGGGATTCCGAGAATTTAATATTGGTCCACACCGGAAGACACTGAAGCTGAGAAAGTTCAACAATCAGGGAGACATTGAGTTTGTGAACATGTTTTTCCGAAGCAAAGACAAGGGAAGATTACAGAACAGTTAGAATAGCTCCAGCGTTGAGTTGGGTATGTGCAGGGACACCACCGAATACTGGTAGTGGAATTTAACGTGTTATTTCCCTTTGATTACATCCTCAAGGATGTGAAAACGTCCATTTTCATCACACTACCGAAGAAGCCAAGAGCTGTTGATTGTGAGGATTACAGAACTATTAGCTTAATGAGCCACATAACTAAGATACTACTCAAGGTCATACAAGAAAGAATTCAACATAAAGTAGATGAGAAAGTAGCTGAAGAACAATTTGAACAGCGGCACCAGAGAAGCAATTATCTGTTTGAGGATGTTAATTGAAAAATATATAGAAGTTCAAAAAAGTATATATGTTTGTTTTATAGACTACAAGAAAGCTTTTGATAGAGTACAATATGAACGACTAATTACATGCGTTCAAGATATAGGAGTTGACGGAAAGGATATCAGACTTATTAATAACTTGTACTGGGAACAAGTGGCGTCTATTAGATGCGGTAATAACTATTCGTCACCTATAGAGATAAAAAGAGGAGTACGGCAGGGATGTGTACTGTCCCCAAGCCTCTTCAACCTATACACAGAAATAATTTTCAAACAAATTGAAATGCATGGACTCAACATCACTGGAAAAATCATAAACAAACTTAGATATGCTGACGATACCGTGTTACTAGCGGAAAGTGAGCAGGAATTACAAGACTTAGTGGAAGAAGTAAACAGGCACAGAACAGAATATTGCTTAGATATTAACATCCAAAAAATAAAAACTATGATAATTAGCATTGAAAAGGAAACGTCATCAATGAACATCACAGTAAACGGGCAGATACTAGAACAAGTAACAAGTTTCTCTTATCTTGGACATTTAATAACAGGTGATGGCAGAAGTGAAATGGAAATCAAAAAGAGAATAGGAATGGCCAAAAATGCTTTCAACGGCATGAAATCAGTATTAACATCTAGAGAAATTAATAACGCATTAAAATTGAGATTTCTCAAATGCTACGTATATTCAACGCTACTGTATGGCGCGGAAGCCTGGACATTGAACAAGCAACTAGAAAGTCGCGTAGAGGACCTGGAGATGTGGATATACAGACGAATAGGTCGTATTTCATTGAAACAAAAACAATAAAATGCAGAGGTTCTAGAAAAACTGGGAATGAACAGAGTGTTGATGACAGAAATAAAGAGGAGGCAGGTGAAATATTCTGGCCACGTTAAAAGACATGATATTCTTGTAAAAACCATACTGGAAGGCAAGGTTGAGGGCAAGCGAGCAAGAGGTAGACAACGATGCAAGTGGGAAGATAATATCAAGAGATGGACGAACATCAGCCTGACAGAATGTACAGATAGCCTACGATGGGTAGCGTTGTGATGTTCTGTTGTGATAATTTGGTGTGTCCAGTGTGTGCCGCGTGGTTACACACCCGCTTCACACGCGTGATCCGGGACTGTTTCCGGATCCGGTCAGGGATATGCACTACTGACGAGCTCAAACGAGGGCGAAACTCGAGTATAGTGCTTCCATATTGCCGTGGATAGGCCTTAGGTTCATACCAGAATACGATCGGCGTTGCCAGTAGTGGGTTGTGCTCAATATTTAAATTTCAAATCCCGAAACAACCACATAATCAAAAGTAAACAGACTATAGCGCCATGTTTTTTCTAGACCAGGGGCAGTTTTTGCTGTGGTCAATGTCAAACTGTATGGCTCTGAAACCTGGAGTACAACGAAAAGAGACGAAGCCTTGTTACAAACCTTTGAGAACAAAATTTTAAGACGCATCTTTGGACCCATTAGGGATACACAAAGTGGAGAGTGGAAAAGAAGAAGTCACAAAGACATTTATGATCTGTTTAAGTCCCCGCTAATCACTGGTATCATGAAGGCTAATAGACTACAATGGCTGTGGCATATAGAAAGAATGGAAGATAATAGGGAAACAAAACTCGCTTACACTCAGGAAATAAATGACCGTAGACCCCGAGGTAGACCAAGAAGGCGGTGGAGAGATAATACATATACAGACCTACAAGCACTTGGAATCAACGACTGGCAAGAGAAGGTCCACCAGAGAGACGAATGGAGACGGATTGTATTTGCAGCAAAGAACCTCAATGGCTCGGAACGCTGAAGAAGAAGAAGAAGAATGTCAAACTGACCACCTTTATTTTATATATATATATATATATATATATATATATATATATATATATAATTATCCAGAGGCTTGTTCCTTGCAGGTCTTTACCCCATAACAATCGTTTGGAATTCCTCTTTATCGTTAGCTAATTGTCCTGCCTCTGTTGCTATCATGTGTAAATTATTCATCACGTCCTGTATCCATCTATGTTGTAGTCTTCCCACCACTTCCCCTCTAGCATCATCATCATGTGATATGTCGATAAGCTGGGACAGTTATGTTTCGCCATCTCACTCGATCACCAGAGTCGTGGATCAGCTGTGTCTTCTTATCTCGATTATGTCCATATGGTCAGCCATCCAGATATTTATCTTTCAGTATTCCTTTTGTTCTTTCCCGATCTATCTTGCTAGTTGTCATTAAGTTATATAATTTATTTCGTCTGATAATGTGCCCAACAAATCGTGCCAGTCTATAGGCTACTGTCTAATTTCTCTTATCAGTTTACGGTTTTCATTTATTTCCTGTAGGACTTGCTCATTGGTTTCTCTGTCTGTTCATGGTATTCTTTGGATTTTTCTTCAAAAACCGCATTTCCATTGCCATTAGATGTTTGTCTGCATGTCTGCTCATTGTCCACGTTTCACATCCATACAAAATTACTTCATTCTTTTTCTGGTTCCAAATAACATCGTTTTATTGGTCAGTATGTTTTTCATCTTGCAAAAGGCTACCTTCGCCATAGCGATTCTTGTTCTAATCTCTTCAAGGCATCTTCCATCAGATGTTATGACTGTTCCGAGATAATTGTACTGATTCACTTGTGTAAGAATACTCCCATTTACTTGTATATTATGTTGTGGTATTTGTTTCTTCTCAGAGGCGTCCATAACCTATGCCTCCTCAAGGACGTCTATAACCTCTGTCTACTCAGAGACGACCATAACCTCTGTACCCTCAGAGACAACCATAACTTCTGTCTCTTCAAAGACAACCATAACTTCTGTCTCCTCAGATACCATAACCTCTGCCATCCTACAATGTTCCCTCAACACATCTATGATACTGATCTGTTCCAGATATGCATGTCTTTGTTTACATGGACACAATTGTTCGCTTTCCTCAGTTTGTGTTTGTCTTTAACACCAATCGTCTGCAGTACTGGGTTTGTATTGGATAGATCTGTGTTTTATTCTTGTTTATTGAATTAGCATAGTTGATAGGTAGCTGTGCGGATAATGTCATAGATGTGGTCGTCGCCTCTCTAAGTGAGCGACACCTATTCCTCCGTGCATTCAGGCCTTCATAATGTGATTGCCCCATTCTCCCATACATTCAGGCCTTCATAATGTGATTGCCCCATTCCCCCATACATTCAGGCCTTCATAATGTCATTGCCCCATTCCCCCATACATTCAGGCCTTCATAATGTGATTGCCCTATTCCCCCATACATTCAGGCCTTCATAATGTGATTTCCCCATTCCCCCATACATTCAGGCCTTCATAATGTGATTTCCCCATTCCCTCATACATTCAGGCCTTCATAATGTGATTGCCAAATTCCTCCGTGCATTCAGGCCTTCATAATGTGATTGCCAAATTCCTCCCTGCATTCAGGCCTTCATAATGTGATTGCCCCATTCCCCCATACATTCAGGCCTTCATAATGTGATTTCCCCATTCCCTCATACATTCAGGCTTTCATAATGTGATTGCCAAATTCCTCCGTGTATTCAGGCCTTCATAATGTGATTGCCCCATTCCCCCATGCATTCAGGCCTTTATAATGTCATTGCCCCATTCCCCCATGCATTCAGGCCTTCGTAATGTGATTGCCCCATTCCCCCGTGCATTCAGGCCTTCATAATGTGATTGCCAAATTCCTTCGTGCATTCAGGCCTTCATAATGTGATTGCCCCATTCCTCCGTGGATTCAGGCCTTCATAATGTTATTGCCCCATTCCCCCATGCATTCAGGCCTTCATAATGTGATTGCCCCATTCCTCCGTGCATTCAGGCCCTCATAATGTGATTGTCCATTCCTCCGTGCATTCAGACCTTCATAATGTGATTGCCCCATTCCTCCGTGCATTCAGGCCTTCATAATGTGATTGCCCCATTCCCCCATGCATTCAGGCCTTCATAATGTGATTGCCCCATTCCTCCGTGCATTCAGGCCTTCATAATGTGATTGCCCCATTCCCCCCATGCATTCAGGCCTTCATAATGTGATTGCCCCATTCCCCCATGCATTCAGGCCTTCATAATGTGATTACCCCATTCCCCCATGCATTCAGGCCTCCATAATGTGATTGCCCCATTCCTCCGTGGATTCAGGCCTTCATAATGTGTTTGTCCCATTCCCCCATGCATTCAGGCCTCCATAATGTGATTGCCCCATTCCCCCCTGCATTCAGGCCTTCATAATGTGTTTGTCCATTACTCCGTGCATTCAGGCCTTCATAATGTGATTGCCCCATTCCCCCTTGCATTCAGGCCTTCATAATGTGATTGCCCCATTCCCCCATGCATTCAGGCCTTCATAATGTGATTGTCCATTACTCCGTGCATTCAGGCCTTCATAATGTGATTGCCCCAATATCCATGCATTCAGGCCTTCATAATGTGATTGCCCCATTCCTCCGTGCATTCAGGCCTTCATAATGTGATTGTCCATTACTCCGTGCATTCAGGCCTTCATAATGTGATTGTCCATTACTCCGTGCATTCAGGCCTTCATAATGTGATTGCCCCATTCCCCCCTGCATTCAGGCCTTCATAATGTGTTTGTCCATTACTCCGTGCATTCAGGCCTTCATAATGTGATTGCCCCATTCCCCCTTGCATTCAGGCCTTCATAATGTGATTGCCCCATTCCCCCATGCATTCAGGCCTTCATAATGTGATTGTCCATTACTCCGTGCATTCAGGCCTTCATAATGTGATTGCCCCAAATCTCCGTGCATTCAGGCCTTCATAATGTGATTGCCCCATTCCTCCGTGCATTCAGGCCTTCATAATGTGATTGTCCATTACTCCGTGCATTCAGGCCTTCATAATGTGATTGTCCATTACTCCGTGCATTGAGGCCTTCATAATGTGATTGCCCCATTCCCCCATGCATTCAGGCCTTCATAATGTGATTGCGCCATTCCTCCGTGCATTCAGGCCCTCATAATGTGATTGTCCATTCCTCCGTGCATTCAGACCTTCATAATGTGATTGCCCCATTCGTCCGTGCATTCAGGCCTTCATAATGTGATTGCCCCATTCCCCCATACATTCAGGCCTTCATAATGTGTTTGTCCCATTCCTCCATGCATTCAGGCCACCATAATGTGATTGCCCCATTCCCCCCTGCATTCAGGCCTTCATAATGTGTTTGTCCATTACTCCGTGCATTCAGGCCTTCATAATGTGATTGCCCCATTCCTCCTTGCATTCAGGCCTTCATAATGTGATTGCTCCATTCCCCCATGCATTCAGGCCTTCATAATGTGATTGTCCATTACTCCGTGCATTCAGGCCTTCATAATGTGATTGCGCCAAATCTCCGTGCATTCAGGCCTTCATAATGTGATTGCCCCATTCCTCCGTGCATTCACGCCTTCATAATGTGATTGTCCATTACTCCGTGCATTCAGGCCTTCATAATGTGATTGTCCATTACTCCGTGCATTCAGGCCTTCATAATGTGATTGCCCCATTCATCCGTGCATTCAGGCCTTCATAATGTGATTGTCCATTACTCCGTGCATTCAGGCCTTCATAATGTGATTGCCTTATTCCTCCGTGCATTCAGGCCTTCATAATGTGATTGTCCATTACTCCGTGCATTCAGGCCTTCATAATGTGATTGCCTTATTCCTCCGTGCATTCGGGCCTTCATAATGTGATTGCCCCATTCCTCGGTGCATTCACGCCCTCATATTGTGAATCGCAGTCCCACGGCAGGACACTGCTTCCAGAGGAATATCTAATACTCTTCTGCAATACTTATATTTAAATTTGCGCTTCAGTTGATTTGTTCAATGTCCAAGTTCCACATCCGTGTGTTGCCACAAGAAATACCAAGCCTCTTAGTCCTTCGACATGTATTGTTCCATCTACTTTAATCCATTCAACTGTTCATTGTTTTAGTTTTCGAAGGACAATAATTGTTTTTCTTTCAGTCTCTGCGTCACGTTTGCATCGCTCGTGAACAGAGTACCGAGGTTTTCAAAACTACTGACTTCCTGCAATCCGATCTGATCCGATTTGTAGAAGAAAAACATCTTTCCACCTTGTTCAACCAGTTTCTTCAGTTGTTTTTTTTTTGGTTTGTTTTTTTTTTTTTGTTTTTTTTTTTGGGGGGGGGGGGGGGGGGGTACTAAGGTGGTTCATAGTACGGTTTGAACAAATAAATCATCACGTCCTGGGGAGAATGGTGCTGCAGGGAGTGACTAGAGGACCTGATCCACACTGGCGACTCCGAGGAAAGGCCAGACTGACATATCAGACTGCTAATGGCACAGTTAATATTTGGACTCTACACTGGCTGTTGCAGATAAGGAGGGAGTACGCGTAGGAATCTCCAGAAAACTGTGATGGCACTTCTTGACTCAACTCAACTCAGCATAGTGTGAATGGATCTTGTCATGATGCTGTGTGTGTTCGACAGTTTCCACCTATGGTTGCCTGGTAGGGCTGTGTGTGTTCGACAGTTTCCACCTATGGTTGCCTGGTAGGGCTGTGTGTGTTAGACAGTTTCCACCTATGGTTGCCTGGTAGGGCTGTGTGTGTTCGACAGTTTCCACCTATGGTTGCCTGGTAGGGCTGTGTGTGTGTCGACAGTTTCCACCTATGGTTGCCTGGTAGGGCTGTGTGTGTTCGACAGTTTCCACCTATGGTTGCCTGGTAGGGCTGTGTGTGTTCGACAGTTTCCACCTATGGTTGCCTGGTAGGGCTGTGTGTGTTCGACAGTTTCCACCTATGGTTGCCTGGTAGGGCTGTGTGTGTTAGACAGTTTCCACCTATGGTTGCCTGGTAGGGCTGTGTGTGTTAGACAGTTTCCACCTATGGTTGCCTGGTAGGGCTGTGTGTGTTCGACAGTTTCCACCTATGGTTGCCTGGTAGGGCTGTGTGTGTTCGACAGTTTCCACCTATGGTTGCCTGGTAGGGCTGTGTGTGTTCGACAGTTTCCACCTATGGTTGCCTGGTAGGGCTGTGTGTGTTCGACAGTTTCCACCTATGGTTGCCTGGTAGGGCTGTGTGTGTTAGACAGTTTCCACCTATGGTTGCCTGGTAGGGCTGTGTGTGTTCGACAGTTTCCACCTATGGTTGCCTGGTAGGGCTGTGTGTGTTCGACAGTTTCCATCTATGCATGCCTGACAGGGTTCCTCTTTGCCTTGCCTGTATCAGTTTAAATCTTCTAACACACGAAGCCCCACGAAACGATTAAACCATACTTCGAACCACCTGTATTTTCTCACCATTGCTTGCTTTTCTCGTCCACTGATTTTAGCGGTTTCTCAGTTCTCATGTGATACTTTCATAGGAATGCGTTGTCATCACATATCAAATTCTGCTTTTGATGTTAGCAGATGACACAGCAGGGGATTCTATTGTTGCTTTCCTATTCTGTCTTCAATATACCTCGTTATATTGTTATATCACACCAACCTGTTGTATCACCACATAATCTCACGGCTGCCTTTTATCTTTGTAGAGTGTTATATATTATATATATATATATATATATATATATATATATATATATATATATATATATATATATATATATATATATATATACGTATATATATATAAATGGTGCATGATTTGGACAGATGGTGTTGACAATCGGTTACGTCTGGAGGACTGAAACAAGACTCGTGAAGAAGAAAGATATTCGATAACGATAATCATTGAAGGTCTAAATCAATACCTGAGGAGAAGATTCATCATGGCCCATGGGATACGCCCAGAAGCCATCTGTCTCTCTCAGCAGAAATTGAAGAGTGCTGAAGCTGACTGACCTTGTTTCATGACGGTTAGTTACACGCCAGAACAGTTCTAACCAACGGCCATTGCCACCTGTTGCACACTGTGTGCCTCAGCCCTGCGGTGGTAATAGAAAAGATCCATTAAGAAATGTAAGACCGGCACAAGCTGTTTGTAACTGTGTGCAGTATACTTCGATTGCCATTCTCCAATCTCCCAATGAACTGTGCATTTGAAGCAGCATGTCAACAGTCCTATGTCTGTGCATCCCAGCAATAATCTGGACACTACAGTCATACAAGTTCCCGAATATCTGAGGTCACCACAAGAAACAGCTACTCGTGTCAACACCATTTTCCTTAAATATTGCGACCTGCAGGATGTGGCGATTCCTTGAGTGAGCCCAGTACAAGAGCGCTATGTGTCGGCTCTGCAATTATGGAAGCCTCCTTGGATGGCGGATAATGCCCATGGACTGTCTCTGCCTTCTCTTGAGGGCGGAACATAAAGTCTTCGACCGTTCTAACTTGACCAGCTGGAATGTGGACGACACCACAACAGTAAGAGTCGAATGTCCCAATGCAATTACGAGAAGGAGAAGGAGAAGGAGAAGAAGAAGAAGAAGAAGAAGAAGAAGAAGAAGAAGAAGAAGAAGAAGAAGAAGAAGAAGAAGAAGAAGAAGAAGAAGAAGAAGAAGAAGAAGAAGAAGAAGAAGAAGAAGAAGAGGAAGAGGAAGAGGAGGAAGAAGAAGAAGAAGAAGAAGAAGAAGAAGAAGAAGAAGAAGAAGAAGAAGAAGAAGAAGAAGAAGAAGAAGAAGAAGAAGAAGAAGAAGAAGAAGAAGAAGAAGAAGAAGACCGAAGAAGACGAAGAAGAAGAAGAAGAAGAAGAAGAAGAAGAAGAAGAAGAAGAAGAAGAAGAAGAAGAAGAAGAAGAAGAAGAAGAAGAAGAAGAAGAAGAAGAAGAAGAAGACGAAGACGAAGGAGAAGGAGAAGAAGAAGAAGAAGAAGAAGAAGAGAAGAAGAAGAAGAAGAAGAAGAAGAAGAAGAAGAAGAAGAAGAAGAAGAAAAAGAAGAAGAAGAAGAGGAGGAGAAGAGGAGGAAGAAGAAGAAGAAGAAGAGGAAGAAGGAAGAAGAAGATAGAAGAAGAAGAAGAAGAAGAAGAAGAAGAAGAAGAAAGAAGAAGAAGAAGAAGAAGAAGAAGAAGAAGAAGAAGAAGAAGAAGAAGAAGAAGAAGAGGAAGAAAGAAGAAGAAGAAGAAGACAGAAGGAAGAAGAAGAAGAAGAAGAAGATAAGAGAAGAAGAAGAAGGAAGAGAAGAAGAAGAGAAGAAGAAGAAGAAGAAGAAGAAGACCCGACGACTTCTCTGTTACGTTTTTTAACTCGATAGAAACACACAGACTGGTTGTTATGCAGTGTGATATTGTATCCAACGCGCAAATACATTATGACAGCTTTATAACGTACCTTCGAGACAGCAAGGATGAGTATTATACTGTGCTTTAGGAAATGGTTGTAGCAACTTTCCCTGTTATAAATCATAAGAGTGGACATGACAAGCATATCTGCAATGGCGAAAGCCAACAAATGTAGCTGGTCTTCGATTGACTATGATGTGGTGTGATTTTAAATGCTTTTACTGGACTCATGATAATTAATGTATAGATGTACATATTATTACTGCTGTGGGATATTAATTTTAGGAGCTGGGATGCATGTCTTTAGTTGATGTCTGTTTTTGGAGAGTATGGTATGCATATTTGTTCTTTCTGTATATAAACGAGGCCTGCGATGATAGTCACACTGCGATGCATCGTTCAGATGTCAGTCTCCCACCTCCAAGATATTTAAGAAGATTAGTAATAATAAATTATAGTTAGTCGCAGTCAACCCCTCTTGGAAAGTTTACTTTTATTAGTTTGTGTTGCTTTCCAAACTACCAACACTCATACCATTTTATAAAAACCAGCGCAAGGCGATCTGCTTCCAAATCTCCCGTAGCTGTGTTTCGAACGCGATATGTGTGATTATGAATTGCGTTCGTTACCCGATGAGTAGTGATAGTGAATCGTGATTGAACATGACACAAACAATGACGACTACCTTAACAAGTATGACGTACCTTCTCAGAGACAGGTTTCTGTAGAACAGCATTCGTGGTGAAACTTACTGCAGAAGATAGGCTCTATACCGCCAGCACGATTAGCTGATTCAGTGGCATGGGTTGATTAATCGCTTTAAGCGACGTCCTGTATCTACCAAAGGCTTTATTCACCAGAAATGCTCTCATTGCGTTATAATACAACATGTCTGCTACCATATTGACAACTTTTAAGCCATAACAGTGACAGGCATCTACTTCTCATTTTCCGCCGTCCATTTTTGTTTGGTCGAATCCTACATTTTGTTTGGCGCTGCATCTATTAAGAAAATAGCTGTCATTGGTGGGAGAATAGCTGTCATTGGTGGGAGAATAGCTGTCATTGTTGGGAGAATAGCTGTCATTGGTGGGAGAATAGCTGTCATTTGTGGGAAGAATAGGCTGTCATTGGTGGGAGAATAGCTGTTCATTGATGGAGAATAGCTGTCATTGGTGGGAGAATAGCTGTCATTGGTGGGAGAATAGCTGTCGTTCGGTGGGAGAATAGCTGTCATTGGTGGAGAGAATAGCTGTCATTGGTGGGAGAATAGCTGTCATTGGTGGAGAGAATAGCTGTCATTGGTGGGAGAATAGCTGTCATTGGTGGGAGAATAGCTGTCATTGTTGGGAGAATAGCTGTCATTGGTGGAGAGAATAGCTGTCATTGGTGGGAGAATAGCTGTCATTGTTGGGAGAATAGCTGTCATTGGAAGGAGAATAGCTGTCATTGGAAGGAGAATAGCTGTTATTTGGAAGGAGAATAGCTGTCGTTGGTGGGAGAATAGCTGTCATTGGTGGGAGAATAGCTGTCATTGTTGGGAGAATAGCTGTCATTGGTGAGAGAATAGCTGTCATTGGTGGGAGAATAGCTGTCATTGTTGGGAGAATAGCTGTCATTGGTGGGAGAATAGCTGTCATTGGTGGGAGAATAGCTGTCATTGTTGGGAGAATAGCTGTCATTGGTGGGAAAATAGCTGTCATTGGTAGGAGAATAGCTGTCATTGTTGGGAGAATAGCTGTCATTGGTTGGAGAATAGCTGTCATTGGTGGGAGAATAGCTGTCACTGTTGGGAGAATAGCTGTCATTGGTGGGAGAATAGCTGTCATTGGTGGGGTAATAGCTGTCATTGGTGGGGGAATAGCGGTCATTGGTGGGGGAATAGCAGTCATTGGAAGGAGAATAGCTGTCATTGGTGGGAGAATAGCTGTCATTGGTGGGAGAATAGCTGTCATTGTTGGGAGAATAGCTGTCATTGGTGGGAGAATAACTGTCATTGGTGGGAGAATAGCTGTCATTGGTGGGAGAATAGCTGTCATTGGTGGGGGAATAGCTGTCATTGGTGGGGGAATAGCTGTCATTGGTGGGGGAATAGCTGTCATTGGTGGGAGAATAGCTGTCATTGGTGGGAGAATAGCTGTCATTGGTGGGAGAATAGCTGTCATTGGTGGGGGAATAGCTGTCATTGGAAGGAGAATAGTTGTCATTGGTGGGAGAATAGCTGTCATTGGTGGGAGAATAGCTGTCATTGGTGGGAGAATAGCTGTCATTGGTGGGAGAATAGCTGTTATTTTTGGGAGAATAGCTGTCATTGGAAGGAGAATAGCTGTCATTGTTGGGAGAATAGCTGTCATTGTTGGGAGAATAGCTGTCATTGGTGGGAGAATAGCTGTCATTGTTAGGAGAATAGCTGTCATTATTGGGAGAATAGCTGTCATTGGAAGGAGAATAGATGTCATTGGAAGGAGAATAGCTGTTATTGGAAGGAGAATAGCTGTCATTGGTGGGAGAATAGCTGTCATTGGTGGGAGAATAGCTGTCAATGTTGGGAGAATAGCTGTCATTGGTGGGAGAATAGCTGTCATTGGTGGGAGAATAGCTGTCATTGGTGGGAGAATAGCTGTCATTGGTGGGAGAATAGCTGTCATTGGTGGGAGAATAGCTGTCATTGTTGGGAGAATAGCTGTCATTGGAAGGAGAATAGCTGTTATTGGAAGGAGAATAGCTGTCATTGGTGGGAGAATAGCTGTCATTGGTGGGAGAATAGCTGTCATTGTTGGGAGAATAGCTGTCATTGTTGGGAGAATAGCTGTCATTGGTGGGAGAATAGCTGTCATTGGTGGGAGAATAGCTGTCTTTGGTGGGAGAATAGCTGTCATTGGTGGGAGAATAGCTGTCATTGGTGGGAGAATAGCTGTCATTGTTGGGAGAATAGCTGTCATTGGTGGGAGAATAGCTGTCATTGGTGGGAGAATAGCTGTCATTGGTGGGAGAATAGCTGTCATTGGTGGGAGAATAGCTGTCATTGTTGGGAGAATAGCTGTCATTGGTGGGAGAATAGCTGTCATTGTTGGGAGAATAGCTGTCATTGGTGGGAGAATAGCTGTCATTGGTGGGAGAATAGCTGACATTGTTGGGAGAATAGCTGTCATTGGAAGGAGAATAGCTGTCATTGGAAGGAGAATAGCTGTTATTGGAAGGAGAATAGCTGTCATTGGTGGGAGAATAGCTGTCATTGGTGGGAGAATAGCTGTCATTGTTGGGAGAATAGCTGTCATTGGTGGGAGAATAGCTGTCATTGGTGGGAGAATAGCTGTCATTGATGGGAAAATAGCTGTCATTGTTGGGAGAATAGCTGTCATTGGTGGGAGAATAGCTGTCATTGGTGGGAGAATAGCTGTCATTGTTGGGAGAATAGCTGTCATTGGTGGGAGAATAGCTGTCATTGGACGGAGAATAGCTGTCAAATTTGGAAGAATAACTGTCATTGGAAGGAGAATAGCTGTCATTGGAAGGAGAATAGCTATTATTGGAAGGAGAATAGATGTCATTGTTGGGAGAATAGCTGTCATTGGTGGGAGAATAGCTGTCATTGGTGGGAGAATAGCTGTCATTGTTGGGAGAATAGCTGTCATTGGTGGGAGAATAGCTGTCATTGGTGGGAGAATAGCTGTCATTGGTGGGAGAATAGCTGTCATTGGTGGGAGAATAGCTGTCATTGGTGGGAGAATAGCTGTCATTGGTGGGAGAATAGCTGTCATTGGTGGGAGAATAGCTGTCATTGTTGGGAGAATAGCTGCCATTGGAAGAAGAATAGCTGTCATTGGTGGGAGAATAGCTGTCATTGGTGGGAGAATAGCTGTCATTGGTGGGAGAATAGCTGTCATTGGTGGGAGAATAGCTGTCATTGGTGGGAGTATAGCTGTCATTGGTGGAGAATAGCTGTCTTTGGGAAAGGAGAATAGCTGTTATTGGAAGGAGAATAGCTGTCATTGGCAGGAGAATAGCTGTCAATGGTGGGAGAATAGCTGTCATTGGTGGGAGAATAGCTGTCATTGGTGGGAGAATAGCTGTCATTGTTGGGAGAATAGCTGTCATTGGTGGGAGAAGAGCTGTCATTGTTGGGAGAATAGCTGTCATTGTTGGGAGAATAGCTGTCATTGGAGAGAGAATAGCTGTCATTGGAAGGAGAATAGCTGTCATTGTTGGGAGAATAGCTGTCATTGGTGGGAGAATAGCTGTCATTGGTGGGAGAATAGCTGTCATTGGTGGGAGAATAGCTGTCATTGGTGGGGGAATAGCTGTCATTGTTGGGAGAATAGCTGTCATTGGTGGGAGAATAGCTGCCATTGGTGGGAGAATAGCTGTCATTGGAAGGAGAATAGCTGTCATTTGAAGGAGAATAGCTGTTATTGGAAGGAGAATAGCTGTCATTGGTGGGAGAATAGCTGTCATTGGAGGGAGAATAGCTGTCATTGTTGGGAGAATAGCTGTCATTGGTGGGAGAATAGCTGTCATTGGTGGGAGAATTGCTGTCATTGGTGGGAGAATAGCTGACATTGGTGGGAGAATAGCTGTCATTGGTGGGAGAATAGCTGTCATTGGTGGGAGAATAGCTGTCATTGTTGGAAGAATAGCTGTCATTGGTGGGAGAATAGCTGTCATTGGTGGGAGAATAGCTGTCATTGTTGGGAGAATAGCTGTCATTGGAAGGAGAGTAGCTGTCATTGGAAGGAGAATAGCTGTTATTGGAAGGAGAATAGCTGTCATTGGTGGGAGAATAGCTGTCATTGGTGGGAGAATAGCTGTCATTGTTGGGAGAATAGCTGTGATTGGTGGGAGAATAGCTGTCATTGGTGGGAGAATAGCTGTCATTGTTGGGAGAATAGCTGTCATTGTTGGGAGAATAGCTGTCATTGGTGGGAGAATAGCTGTCATTGGTGGGAGAATAGCTGTCATTGGTGGGAGAATAGCTGTCATTGGTGGGAGAACAGCTGTCATTGGTGGGAGAATAGCTGTCATTGTTGGGAGAATAGCTGTCATTGGAAGGAGAATAGCTGTCATTGGAAGGAGAATAGCTGTTATTGGAAGGAGAATAGCTGTCATTGGTGGGAGAATAGCTGTCATTGTTGGGAGAATAGCTGTCATTGTTGGGAGAATAGCTGTCATTGGTGGGAGAATAGCTGTCATTGGTGGGAGAATAGCTGTCATTGGTGGGAGAATAGCTGTCATTGGTGGGAGAATAGCTGTCATTGGTGGGAGAATAGCTGTCATTGGTGGGAGAATAGCTGTCATTGGTGGGAGAATAGCTGTCATTGGTGGGAGAATAGCTGTCATTGGTGGGAGAATAGCTGTCATTGTTGGGAGAATAGCTGTCATTGGTGGGAGAATAGCTGTCATTGTTGGGAGAATAGCTGTCATTGGTGGGAGAATAGCTGTCATTGGTGGGAGAATAGCTGTCATTGTTGGGAGAATAGCTGTCATTGGAAGGAGAATAGCTGTCATTGGAAGGTGAATAGCTGTCATTGGTGGGAGAATAGCTGTCATTGGTGGGAGAATAGCTGTCATTGTTGGGATAATAGCTGTCATTGGTGGGAGAATATCTGTCATTGGTGGGAGAATAGCTGTCATTGTTGGGAGAATAGCTGTCATTGTTGGGAGAATAGCTGTCATTGGTGGGAGAATAGCTGTCATTGGTGGGAGAATAGCTGTCATTGTTGGGAGAATAGCTATCATTGGTGGGAGAATAGATGTCATTGGTGGAAGAATAGCTGTCATTGCTGGGAGAATAGCTGTCATTGGAAGGAGAATAGCTGTCATTGGAAGGAGAATAGCTGTTATTGGAAGGAGAATAGCTGTCATTGTTGGGAGAATAGCTATCATTGGTGGGAGAATAGCTGTCATTGGTGGGAGAATAGCTGCCATTGGTGGGAGAATATCTGTCATTGGTGGGAGAATAGCTGTCAATAGTGGGAGAATAGCTGTCATTGTTGGGAGAATAGCTGTCATTGGTGGGAGAATAGCTGTCATTGGTGGGAGAATAGCTGTCATTGTTGGGAGAATAGCTGTCATTGTTGGGAGAATAGCTGTCATTGTTGGGAGAATGGCTGTCATTGGAAGGAGAATAGCTGTCATTGGAAGGAGAATAGCTGTCATTGGTGGGAGAATAGCTGTCATTGGTGGGAGAATAGCTGTAATTGGTGGGAGAATAGCTGTCATTGGTGGGAGAATAGCTGTCATTGTTGGGAGAATAGCTGTCATTGGTGGGAGAATAGCTGTCATTGGAAGGAGAATAGCTGTCATTGTTGGGAGAAAAGCTGTCATTGTTGGGAGATTAGCTGTCATTGGAAGGAGAATAGCTGTCATTGGTGGGAGAATAGCTGTCATTGGTGGGAGAATAGCTGTCATTGGTGGGAGAATAGCTGTCATTGGTGGGAGAATAGCTGTCATTGGAAGGAGAATAGCTGTCATTGGAAGGAGAATAGCTGTTATTGGAAGGAGAATAGCTGTCATTGGTGGGAGAATAGCTGTCATTGGTGGGAGAATAGCTGTCATTGTTGGGAGAATAGCTGTCATTGTTGGGAGAATAGCTGTCATTGGTGGGAGAATAGCTGTCATTGGTGGGAGAATAGCTGTCATTGTTGGGAGAATAGCTGTCATTGGTGGGAGAATAGCTGTCATTGGTGGGAGAATAGCTGTCATTGGTGGGAGAATAGCTGTCATTGGTGGGAGAATAGCTGTCATTGGTGGGAGAATAGCTGTCATTTTTGGGAGAATAGCTGTCATTGGAAGGAGAATAGCTGTCATTGGAAGGAGAATAGCTGTCATTGGAAGGAGAATAGCTGTCATTGTTGGGAGAATAGCTGTCATTGGTGGGAGAAGAGCTGTCATTGTTGGGAGAATAGCTGTCATTGTTGGGAGAAAAGCTGTCATTGTTGGGAGAATAGCTGTCATTGGAGAGAGAATAGCTGTCATTGGAAGGAGAATAGCTGTCATTGTTGGGAGAATAGCTGTCATTGGTGGGAGAATAGCTGTCATTGGTGGGAGAATAGCTGTCATTGGTGGGAGAATAGCTGTCATTGGTGGGGGAATAGCTGTCATTGTTGGGAGAATAGCTGTCATTGGTGGGAGAATAGCTGCCATTGGTGGGAGAATAGCTGTCATTGGAAGGAGAATAGCTGTCATTTGAAGGAGAATAGCTGTTATTGGAAGGAGAATAGCTGTCATTGGTGGGAGAATAGCTGTCATTGGAGGGAGAATAGCTGTCATTGTTGGGAGAATAGCTGTCATTGGTGGGAGAATAGCTGTCATTGGTGGGAGAATTGCTGTCATTGGTGGGAGAATAGCTGACATGGTGGGAGTAATTAGCTGTCATTGGTGGGAGAATAGCTGTCTTGGTGGGAGAATAGCTGTCATTGTTGGAAGAATAGCTGTCATTGGTGGGAGAATAGCTGTCATTGGTGGGAGACTAGCTGTCACTTGTTGGGAGAATAGCTGTCATTGGAAGGAGAGTAGCTGTCATTGGAAGGAGAATAGCTGTTATTGGAAGGAGAATAGCTGTCATTTGGTGGGAGAATAGCTGTCCATTGGTGGGAGACTAGCTGTCATTGTTGGGAGAATAGCTGTGATTGGGGGAGAATAGCGTCCATTGGTGGGAGAATAGCTGTCATTGTGGGAGAATAGCTGTCATTGTTGGGAGAATAGCTGTCATGGTGGGCGAGAATAGCTGTCATTGGTGGGCGTGAATAGCTGTCATGTTGGGAGAATACATGTCATTGGTGGAGCAACAGCTGTCATATGGTGGGAGATTAGCTGTCATTGCTGGGAGAATAGCTCTTCACTTGAAGGTAGAATAGCTGTCATTGGAAGGAGAATGCTGTTATTGAAGGAGAATAGCTGTCATTGGTGGGAGAATAGCTGTCATTGTTGGGAGACTAGCTGTCATTGTTGGGAGAATAGCTGTCATTGGTGGGAGAATAGCTGTCATTGGTGGGAGAATAGCTGTCATTGGTGGGAGAATAGCTGTCATTGGTGGGAGAATAGCTGTCATTGGTGGGAGAATAGCTGTCATTGGTGGGAGAATAGCTGTCATTGGTGGGAGAATAGCTGTCATTGGTGGGAGAATAGCTGTCATTGGTGGGAGAAAAGCTGTCATTGGTGGGAGAATAGCTGTCATTGGTGGGAGAATAGCTGTCATTGTTGGGAGAATAGCTGTCATTGGTGGGAGAATAGCTGTCATTGGTGGGAGAATAGCTGTCATTGTTGGGAGAATAGCTGTCATTGGAAGGAGAATAGCTGTCATTGGAAGGTGAATAGCTGTCATTGGTGGGAGAATAGCTGTCATTGGTGGGAGAATAGCTGTCATTGTTGGGATAATAGCTGTCATTGGTGGGAGAATATCTGTCATTGGTGGGAGAATAGCTGTCATTGTTGGGAGAATAGCTGTCATTGTTGGGAGAATAGCTGTCATTGGTGGGAGAATAGCTGTCATTGGTGGGAGAATAGCTGTCATTGGTGGGAGAATAGCTGTCATTGGTGGGAGAATAGATGTCATTGGTGGAAGAATAGCTGTCATTGCTGGGAGAATAGCTGTCATTGGAAGGAGAATAGCTGTCATTGGAAGGAGAATAGCTGTTATTGGAAGGAGAATAGCTGTCATTGTTGGGAGAATAGCTATCATTGGTGGGAGAATAGCTGTCATTGGTGGGAGAATAGCTGCCATTGGTGGGAGAATATCTGTCATTGGTGGGAGAATAGCTGTCAATAGTGGGAGAATAGCTGTCATTGTTGGGAGAATAGCTGTCATTGGTGGGAGAATAGCTGTCATTGGTGGAGAATAGCTGTCTTTGGTTGGGAGAATAGCTGTCATTGTTGGGAGAATAGCTGTCATTGTTGGGAGAATGGCTGTCATTGGAAGGAGAATAGCTGTCATTGGAAGGAGAATAGCTGTCATTGGTGGGAGAATAGCTGTCATTGGTGGGAGAATAGCTGTAATTGGTGGGAGAATAGCTGTCATTGGTGGAGAATAGCTGTCATTGTTGGGAGAATAGCTGTCATTGGTGGGAGAATAGCTGTCATTGGAAGGAGAATAGCTGTCATTTTTGGGGAGAAAAGCTGTCATTGTTGGGAGATAGCTGTCATTGGAAGGAGAATAGCTGTCATTGGTGGGAGAATAGCTGTCATTGGTGGGAGAATAGCTGTCATTGGTGGGAGAATAGCTGTCATTGGTGGGAGAATAGCTGTCATTGGAAGGAGAATAGCTGTCATTGGAAGGAGAATAGCTGTCATTGGAAGGAGAATAGCTGTCATTGGTGGGAGAATAGCTGTCATTGGTGGAGAATAGCTGTCATTGTTGGGAGAATAGCTGTCATTGTTGGGAGAATAGCTGTCATTGGTGGGAGAATAGCTGTCATTGGGGGGAGAATAGCTGTCATTGGTGGGAGAATAGGCTGTCATTGGTGGTAGAATAGCTGTCATTGGTGGGAGAATAGCTTGTCATGGGTGGGAGAATAGCTGTCATTGGTGGGAGATAGCTGTCATTGGTGGAGAATAGCTGTCATTGTTGGAGAATAGCTGTCATTGGAAGGAGAATAGCTGTCATTGGAAGGAGAATAGCTGTCATTGGGAGGAGAATAGCTGTCATTGGTGGGAGAATATCTGTCAGTTGTTGGGAGAATAGCTGTCATTGGTGGGAGATAGCTGTCTTGGTGGGAGAATAGCTGTCATTGGTGGGAGAATAGCTGTCATTGGTGGGAGAATAGCTGTCATTGGTGGGAGAATAGCTGTCATTGGTGGAGAATAGCGTCATTGGTGGGAGAATAGCTGTCATTGGTGGAGAATAGCTGTCATTGGTGGGAGAATAGCTGTCTTTGGTGGGAGAATAGCTGTCATTGGTAGGTGAATAGCTGTCATTGTTGGGAGAATAGCTGTCATTGGGGGGAGAATAGCTGTCATTGGTGGGAGAATAGCTGTCATTGTTGGGAGAATAGCTGTCATTGGAAGGAGAATAGCTGTCATTGGTGGAGAATAGCTGTCATTGGTGGGAGAATAGCTGTCATTGGTGGGAGAATAGCTGTCATTGTTGGGAGAATAGCTGTCATTGGTGGGAGAATATCTGTCCATTGTGGGAGAATAGCTGTCATTGTTGGGAGAATAGCTGTCATTGTTGGGAGAATAGCTGTCATTGGTGGGAGAATAGCTGTCATTGGTGGGAGAATAGCTGTCATTGGTGGGAGAATAGCTAGTCATTGGTGGGAGAATAGATGTCATTGGTGGGAGAATAGCTGTCATTGTTGGGAGAATAGATGTCCATTGGAAGGAGAATAGCTGTCATTGGAAGGAGAATAGCTGTATTGGAAGGAGAATAGCTGTCATTGTTGGGAGAAATGCTATCATTGGTGGGAGAATAGCTGTCATTGTTGGGAGAGATAGCTGTCATTGGTGGGAGAATAAGCTGTCATTGGTGGGAGAATAGCTGTCATTGGTGGGAGAATAGCTGTCATTGGTGGAGGAATAGCTGTCATTGGTGGGAGAATAGCTGTCATTGGTGGGAGAATAGCTGTCATTGGTGGGAGAATAGCTGTCATTGGTGGGAGAATAGCTGTCATTGGTGGGAGAATAGCTGTCATTGGTGGGAGAATAGCTGTCATTGGTAGGGAGAATAGCTGTCATTGGTGGGAGAATAGCTGTCATTGGTGGGAGAATAGCTGTCAATTGTTGGGAGAATAGCTGTCATTGGAAGGAGAAATAGCTGTCATTGTGGGAGAGATAGCTGTCATTGGTGGGAGAATAGCTGTCATTGGTGGGAGAATAGCTGTCATTGGTGGGAGAATAGCTGTCATTGTTGGGAGATAAGCTAGCATTGGTGGGAGAATAGATGTCATTGGTGGGGAGAATAGCTTGTCATTATTGGGAGAATAGATGTCATTGGAAGGAGAATAGCTGTCATTGGAAGGAGAATAGCTGGTTATTGGAAGGAGAATAGCTGTCATTGTTGGGAGAATAGCTATCATTGGTGGGAGAAATTAGGCTGTCATTGTTGGGAGAATAGCTGTCATTGGTGGGAGAATAGCTGTCATTGGTGGGAGAATAGCTGTCATTGGTGCGAGAATAGCTTGTCATTGGTGGGAGAATAGCTGTCCATTGGTGGGAGAAATAGCTGTCATTGGTGGGAGAATAGCTGTCATTGTTGGGAGAATAGCTTGTCATTGGTGGGAGAAATATCTGTCATTGGTGGGAGAATAGCTGTCATTGTTGGGAGAAATAGCTGTCATTGGAAGGAGAATAGCTGTCATTGGAAGGAGAATAGCTGTTATTGGAAGGAGAATATCTGTCATTGGTGGGAGAATAGCTGTCAATAGTGGGAGAATAGCTGTCATTGTTGGGAGAATAGCTGTCATTGGTGGGGAGAATAGCTGTCATTGGTGGGAGAATAGCTGTCATTGTTGGGAGAATAGCTGTCATTGTTGGGAGAATAGCTGTCATTGTTGGGAGAATGGCTGTCATTGGAAGGAGAATAGCTGTCATTGGAAGGAGAATAGCTGTCATTGGTGGGAGAATAGCTGTCATTGGTGGGAGAATAGCTGTCATTGGTGGGAGAATAGCTGTCATTGGTGGGAGAATAGCTGTCATTGGTGGGAGAATAGCTGTCATTGGTGGGAGAATAGCTGTCATTGGTGGGAGAATAGCTGTCATTGCTGGGAGAATAGCTGTCATTGGTGGGAGAATAGCTGTCATTGTTCGGAGAATAGCTGTCATTGGTGGGAGAATATCTGTCATTGGTGGGAGAATAGCTGTCATTGTTGGGAGAATAGCTGTCATTGGAAGGAGAATAGCTGTCATTGGAAGGAGAATAGCTGTTATTGGAAGGAGAATATCTGTCATTGGTGGGAGAATAGCTGTCAATAGTGGGAGAATATCTGTCATTGTTGGGAGAATAGCTGTCATTGGTGGGAGAATAGCTGTCATTGGAAGGAGAATAGCTGTCATTGTTGGGAGAATAGTTGTCATTGTTGGGAGAATAGCTGTCATTGTTGGGAGAATGGCTGTCATTGGAAGGAGAATAGCTGTCATTGGAAGGAGAATAGCTGTCATTGGTGGGAGAATAGCTGTCATTGGTGGGAGAATAGCTGTCATTGGTGGGAGAATAGCTGTCATTGGTGGGAGAATAGCTGTCATTGTTGGGAGAATAGCTGTCATTGGTGGGAGAATAGCTGTCATTGGAAGGAGAATAGCTGTCATTGTTGGGAGAAAAGCTGTCATTGTTGGGAGATTAGCTGTCATTGGAAGGAGAATAGCTGTCATTGGAAGGAGAATAGCTGTCATTGTTGGGAGAATAGCTGTCATTGGTGGGAGAATAGCTGTCATTGTTGGGAGAATAGCTGTCATTATTGGGAGAATAGCTGTCATTGTTGGGATAATAGCTGTCATTGGTGGGAGAATAGCTGTCATTGGTGGGAGAATAGCTGTCATTGTTGGGAGAATAGCTGTCATTGTTGGGAGAATAGCTGTCATTGGTGGGAGAATAGCTGTCATTGGAAGGAGAATAGCTGTCATTAGTGGGAGAATAGCTGTCATTGTTGGGAGAATAGCTGTCATTGGTGGGAGAATAGCTGTCATTGTTCGGAGAATAGCTGTCATTGTTCGGAGAATAGCTGTCATTGGTGGGAGAATAGCTGTCATTGGTGGAAGAATAGCTGTCATTGGTGGGAGAATAGCTGTCATTGGTGGGAGAATAGCTGTCATTGTTGGGAGAATAGCTGTCATTGGTGGGAGAATAGCGGTCATTGGTGGGAGAATAGCTGTCATTGGTGGGAGAATAGCTGTCATTGGTGGGAGAATAGCTGTCATTGGTGGGGGAATAGCTGTCATTGGTGGGGGAATAGCTGTCATTGGTGGGGGAATAGCTGTCATTGGAAGGAGAATAGCTGTCATTGGTGGGAGAATAGTTGTCATTGGTGGGAGAATAGCTGTCATTGTTGGGAGAATAGCTGTCATTGGTGGGAGAATAGCTGTCATTGGTGGGAGAGTAGCTGTCATTGGTGGGATAATAGCTGTCATTGGTGGGAGAATAGCTGTCATTGGTGGGGGAATAGCTGTCATTGGTGGGGGAATAGCTGTCATTGGTGGGAGAATAGCTGTCATTGGTGGGAGAATAGCTGTCATTGGTGGGAGAATAGCTGTCATTGGTGGGAGAATAGCTGTCATTGGTGGGGGAATAGCTGTCATTGGTGGGGGAATAGCTGTCATTGGAAGGAGAATAGCTGTCATTGGTGGGAGAATAGCTGTCATTGTTGGGAGAATAGCTGTCATTGGTGGGAGAATAGCTGTCATTGGTGGGAGAATAGCTGTCATTGGTGGGAGAATAGCTGTCATTGTTGGGAGAATAGCTGTCATTGGAATGAGAATAGCTGTCATTGTTGGGAGAATAGCTGTCATTGTTGGGAGAATAGCTGTCATTGGTGGGAGAATAGCTGTCATTGTTGGGAGAATAGCTGTCATTGTTGGGAGAATAGCTGTCATTGTTTGGAGAATAGCTGTCATTGTTGGGAGAATAGCTGTCATTGTTGGGAGAATAGCTGTCATTGGTGGGAGAATAGCTGTCATTGGTGGGAGAATAGCTGTTATTGTTGGGAGAATAGCTGTCATTGGTGGGAGAATAGCTGTCATTGTTGGGAGAATAGCTGTCATTGTTGGGAGAATAGCTGTCATTGGTGGGAGAATAGCTGTCATTGTTGGGAGAATAGCTGTCATTGGTGGGAGAATAGCTGTCATTGTTGGGAGAATAGCTGTCATTGTTGGGAGAATAGCTGTCATTGTTGGGAGAATAGCTGTCATTGGTGGGAGAATAGCTGTCATTGTTGGGAGAATAGCTATCATTGTTGGGAGAATAGCTGTCATTGGTGGGAGAATAGCTGTCATTGGTGGGAGAATAGCTGTCAATGGTGGGAGAATAGCTGTCATTGTTGGGAGAATAGCTTTCATTGGTGGGAGAATAGCTGTCATTGGTGGGAGAATAGATGTCATAGGTGGGAGAATAGATGTCATTGGAAGGAGAATAGCTGTCATTGGTGGGAGAATAGCTGTCATTGGTGGGAGAATAGATGTCATAGGTGGGAGAATAGCTGTCATTGGTGGGAGAATAGACGTCATAGGTGGGAGAATAGCTGTCATTAGTGGGATAATAGCTGTCATTGGAAGGAGAATAGCTGTCATTGGTGGGAGAATAGCTGTCATTGGTGGGAGAATAGATGTCATAGGTGGGAGAATAGCTGTCATTTGTGGGAGAATAGCTGTCATTGGAAGGAGAATAGATCGCTGCTGGTGGGAAGGATTATGTAGTATAGCTGTTGGTGAGAAGGATTATGTAGTATAGCTGTTGGTGGGCAGGATTATGTAGTATAGATGTTGAGGCAGGATTATGTAGTATAGCTGTTGGTGGGCAGGATTATGTAGTATAGCTGTTAGTGGGCAGGATTATGTAGTATAGCTGTTGGTGGGCAGGATTATGTAGTATAGCTGATGGTGGGTAGGATTATATAGTATAGCTGTTGATGGGCAGGATTATGTAGTATAGCTGTTGGGGCAGGATTATATAGTATAGCTGATGGGGGGCAGGATTATATAGTATAGCTGTTGATGGGCAGGATTATGTAGCATAGCTGTTGGGGCAGGATTATGTAGTATAGCTGTTGATGGGCAGGATTATGTAGTATAGCTGCTGGGGCAGGATTATGTAGTATAGCTGTTGATGGGCAGGATTATGTATTATAGCTGTTGATGGGCAGGATTATGTAGTATAGCTGTTGGTGTGCTGGATTATGTAGTATAGCTGTTGGGGCAGGATTATGTAGTATAGCTGTTGGTGGGCAGGATTATGTAGTATAGATGTTGAGGCAGGATTATGTAGTATAGCTGTTGGTGGGCAGGATTATGTAGTATAGCTGTTAGTGGGCAGGATTATGTAGTATAGCTGTTGGTGGGCAGGATTATGTAGTATAGCTGTTAGGGCAGGGTTATGTAGTATAGCTGTTGGGGGGCAGGATTATGTAGTATAGCTGTTGGTGGGCAGGATTATGTAGTATAACTGATGGTGGGCAGGATTATGTAGTATAGCTGTTGATGGGCAGGATTATATAGTATAGCTGTTGATGGGCAGGATTATGTAGCATAGCTGCTGGGGCAGGGTTATGTAGTATAGCTGTTTGGGGGCAGGATTATGTAGTATAGCTGTTGGTGGGCAGGGTTATGTAGTATAGCTGTTTGGGGGCAGGATTATGTAGTATAGCTGTTGGGGCAGGATTATGTAGTATAGCTGTTGGGGCAGGATTATGTAGTATAGCTGTTGATGGGCAGGATTATGTAGTAGCTGCTGGGGCAGGATTATGTAGTATAGCTGTTGGGGGGCAGGATTATGTAGTATAGCAGTTCGGGCAGGGTTATGTAGTATAGCTGTTGGTGGGCAGGATTATGTAGTATAGCTGTTGGGGCAGGGTTATGTAGTATAGCTGTTGGGGGGCAGGATTATGTAGTATAGCTGTTGGTGGGCAGGATTATGTAGTATAGCTGTTGGGGCAGGGTTATGTAGTATAGCTGTTGGTGGGCAGGAGTATATAGTATAGCTGTTGGTGGGCAGGATTATGTAGTATAGCTGTTGGAGCAGGATTATGTAGTATAGCTGTTGGTGGGCAGGATTATGTAGTATAGCTGTTGGGGCAGGGTTATGTAGTATAGCTGTTGATGGGCAGGATTATGTAGTATAGCTGTTGATGGGCAGGATTATGTAGCATAGCTGCTGGGGCAGGGTTATGTAGTATAGCTGTTTGGGGGCAGGATTATGTAGTATAGCTGTTGGTGGGCAGGGTTATGTAGTATAGCTGTTTGGGGGCAGGATTATGTAGTATAGCTGTTGGGGCAGGATTATGTAGTATAGCTGTTGGGGCAGGATTATGTAGTATAGCTGTTGATGGGCAGGATTATGTAGTAGCTGCTGGGGCAGGGTTATGTAGTATAGCTGTTGGGGGGCAGGATTATGTAGTATAGCTGTTCGGGCAGGGTTATGTAGTATAGCTGTTGGGGGGCAGTATTATGTAGTATAGCTGTTGGTGGGCAGGATTATGTAGTATAGCTGTTGGGGCAGGGTTATGTAGTATAGCTGTTGGTGGGCAGGAGTATATAGTATAGCTGTTGGTGGGCAGGATTATGTAGTATAGCTGTTGGAGCAGGATTATGTAGTATAGCTGTTGGTGGGCAGGATTATGTAGTATAGCTGTTGGGGCAGGGTTATGTAGTATAGCTGTTGATGGGCAGGATTATGTAGTATAGCTGTTGATGGGCAGGATTATGTAGCATAGCTGCTGGGGCAGGGTTATGTAGTATAGCTGTTTGGGGGCAGGATTATGTAGTATAGCTGTTGGTGGGCAGGGTTATGTAGTATAGCTGTTTGGGGGCAGGATTATGTAGTATAGCTGTTGGGGCAGGATTATGTAGTATAGCTGTTGGGGCAGGATTATGTAGTATAGCTGTTGATGGGCAGGATTATGTAGTAGCTGCTGGGGCAGGGTTATGTAGTATAGCTGTTGGGGGGCAGGATTATGTAGTATAGCTGTTCGGGCAGGGTTATGTAGTATAGCTGTTGGTGGGCAGGAGTATGTAGTATAGCTGTTGGGGCAGGGTTATGTAGTATAGCTGTTGGGGGGCAGGATTATGTAGTATAGCTGTTGGTGGGCAGGATTATGTAGTATAGCTGTTGGGGCAGGGTTATGTAGTATAGCTGTTGGTGGGCAGGAGTATATAGTATAGCTGTTGATGGGCAGGATTATGTAGTATAGCTGTTGGTGGGCAGGAGTATATAGTATAGCTGTTGGTGGGCAGGATTATGTAGTATAGCTGTTGGTGGGCAGGATTGTGTAGTATAGCTGTTGGTGGGCAGGATTATGTAGTATAGCTTCTTGGGCAGGATTATGTAGTATAGCTGTTGGGGGGCAGGATTATGTAGTATAGCTGTTGGTGGGCAGGATTATGTAGTATAGCTGCTGGGGCAGGATTATGTAGTTTAGCTGTTGGTGGGCAGGATTATGTAGTATAGCTGTTGGTGGGCAGGATTATGTAGTATAGCTGTTGGTGGGCAGGATTATGTAGTATATCTGTTGGTGGGCAGGATTATGTAGTATAGCTGTTGGAGCAGGATTATGTAGTATAGCTGTTGGTGGGCAGGATTATGTAGTATAGCTGTTGGTGGGCAGGAATATGTAGTATAGCTGTTGGTGGGCAGGATTATGTAGTATAGCTGTTGGTGGGCAGGAGTATATAGTATAGCTGTTGGTGGGCAGGATTATGTAGTATAGCTGTTGGAGCAGGATTATGTAGTATAGCTGTTGGTGGGCAGGATTATGTAGTATAGCTGTTGGGGCAGGGTTATGTAGTATAGCTGTTGATGGGCAGGATTATGTAGTATAGCTGTTGATGGGCAGGATTATGTAGCATAGCTGCTGGGGCAGGGTTATGTAGTATAGCTGTTTGGGGGCAGGATTATGTAGTATAGCTGTTGGTGGGCAGGGTTATGTAGTATAGCTGTTTGGGGGCAGGATTATGTAGTATAGCTGTTGGGGCAGGATTATGTAGTATAGCTGTTGGGGCAGGATTATGTAGTATAGCTGTTGATGGGCAGGATTATGTAGTAGCTGCTGGGGCAGGGTTATGTAGTATAGCTGTTGGGGGGCAGGATTATGTAGTATAGCTGTTCGGGCAGGGTTATGTAGTATAGCTGTTGGTGGGCAGGAGTATGTAGTATAGCTGTTGGGGCAGGGTTATGTAGTATAGCTGTTGGGGGGCAGGATTATGTAGTATAGCTGTTGGGGCAGGGTTATGTAGTATAGCTGTTGGTGGGCAGGAGTATATAGTATAGCTGTTGATGGGCAGGATTATGTAGTATAGCTGTTGGTGGGCAGGAGTATATAGTATAGCTGTTGGTGGGCAGGATTATGTAGTATAGCTGTTGGTGGGCAGGATTATGTAGTATAGCTGTTGGTGGGCAGGATTATGTAGTATAGCTTCTTGGGCAGGATTATGTAGTATAGCTGTTGGGGGGCAGGATTATGTAGTATAGCTGTTGGTGGGCAGGATTATGTAGTATAGCTGCTGGGGCAGGATTATGTAGTTTAGCTGTTGGTGGGCAGGATTATGTAGTATAGCTGTTGGTGGGCAGGATTATGTAGTATAGCTGTTGGTGGGCAGGATTATGTAGTATAGCTGTTGGAGCAGGATTATGTAGTATAGCTGTTGGTGGGCAGGATTATGTAGTATAGCTGTTGGTGGGCAGGAATATGTAGTATAGCTGTTGGTGGGCAGGATTATGTAGTATAGCTTCTTGGGCAGGATTATGTAGTATAGCTATTGGGTGAAGGATTATGTAGTATAGCTTTTTGGACAGGATTATGTAGTATAGCTATTTGGGGAGGATTGTGTAGTATAACTGATGGAACAGGAGATTAACATTTTATCGAGATAGCAGGAGCAAATACTGAAGTAGTATTTTAATATGTTATGTAGCTGAAAGGAATTATAGCACTATAGTTTCTCCTCAACGACATCCGTCATGAAGGAAACATAATCAAGCTCTTTTCTTTCTTTAGAGGCCCGTGAATATAATGATGTTTGTAAATGACGAGTGTAGGTATGAAAAATGTTCATACTGCAGATATATGTGTGTGACAGTGTTTTACAAACAATTGCATTGTTATATTTACCATATGAGGATAGCAAAATATATTATAAAACAGTATTTATTATTAGTTTGTTACTGTTCATTTACATTTTAACGGAATAATAAATCTAGATCCTGATATTTGTCTTGTTAACTCTATACCGTTGCATTCCTTGGATGATGGAGTTCGGTACTGCTGTTTTTAAATTTAATTAGTGTACTTCTAAACGCCTGACAACTGTTATTGGTTGGTCCACATTGACGACGCCCGCGACAACAGCCGTTGTTCTGTCATGTTGATTCGGTCAGGGTTTCTTCAGCTAGGGAAATTAATTCACAGGTATTAATTATCACACATGGAGAGCATAGGGTAAGATAGAACAATGGAACACACAACGTAACAGTTAGATTAAGAGTTGTGCGAGCGACAGGACTTGATTTTGTTATCTCCAGCTGATGATAGACTGACTGGCTGACTGATTGACTGACTGGCTGACTGATTGACTGACTGGCTGACTGATTGACTGACTGGCACCTTGCTGTCTTGATAGACGATAGTTTGTAAAATGGAGTTATACCTCTCCATAACACAAAGCCTGGGCTGAATTTAGAGACCATGTGTTTCCCATGCAGCATGATCTCTCTCTCTCTCTCTCTCTCTCTCTCTCTCTCTCTCTCTCTCTCTCTCTCTCTCTCTCTCTCTCTCTCTCTCTCTCTCTCTCGACCTACCTAGTTTACCCTGTTGGGCGGGAGATCTGAGCGGATATGACGTCATGTTGTTGTCTCTGTGGCTAAGGGCTTGCGAACGCGGTTTGTGATCCCGTATACCCGGGTTCGAAACACAGCGGTGCTGGTTTTTTTCGAAAAAGGTATAGGAGCTGGTCGTTCAGAAATCAATGGCAAACTACTGAACGTAAAATTTGCACAGGAATCACGAACAGCGAAAATGCTGGGGTTGACTGCTACGTCCTGTGAAGGACATGCAACTTATTTATTTGTTGTTGTTGTTGTTGTCTGTAGCTGATAAAGTCATGAAATACAATTGTTTCCCTCTGTGAAGTAGTCATATAGTGTGTCTGGTTGAAACCCCGTGTTCCCTTACTTTCGGATGAGTCTAAATCTAGAGTGCCCCAGTGATCTGACGTGTGGTTGTCAACATTGACAGATCTGGATTTATTACCCATCGAGAACACCCCCCAGGCTTGACCCAGTTTTGCACCAGATCATGTTCGGAAGGTGTCTATAGCGACAATGACGGCCAGGATAAGATCTGGTAGTAGATGCTGACTCTGTGACCACCTAGTGTATACTACAGAGTTTTAAATGGTTTTATATTGTAGATGACTGGCTTGATTGCACCGGGTTTTATCCCATATGGCTCGGAATCTTTCCGCAAGGCGGCCTGCCTAAAGCGTCTCACAAAACACGAACCAGCGACAACCCACAGAAGTATAAAAGAAACTTACACCTAGTCGGCGTAACCACTTCGCCGCGGACACCCCTTGACACGAATGAGGAGGATCTGAAGCGATTCATGAATCTTGAACACTAGTTTCAGTCTGCTATTGAATGTCCTTCACGATTGCCCACAACCTCCGTCAGTTTCCTGGATCTCAATATATCCTTATCATCTATCAATTGGTACTAATACTTCTGTAACACTGAGGAAAGCCATGCTAACATTATCAGACTTCAACTGTTGTCATAAGTATTGGGGCTCTTCGCTTGCCTTTGGAGATGAGGACGGAGGACGTATGTGAATGTCCCGAGTGCTGTGATGCCAGTTCTTGGTTCAACCAATACTTCTGTCTATTATAATCCTGTTAAATGTGCCCAGTTTTCTCCTCTACCGTTCTTCTTACCCTAACAGTTGTACAGACGCAGTTCTACACTCTCAGCTGCTTCACTTGCGTTGAATTTGCCATGACCACCACTTCCCGGAGACAGCCCATCCAATGCTAGATCTCTTCTGCAGATGAGAGAGAATACCCTGAGAACATCCCGTCTGCAGAATTTCCTCACATCATACCGGTTACGACGAAAATGTCTTTCAACGCGAAAACACGACCTCATAAAATGGAGAGCTATTTAATTACTTCCATGGGCTGTGACTAACCGGCGGGAATTTTGTGGATGCCACTAGTTGTCAATATCCTGTTTACTATTACACTATTTTAACTACCCTCCTGTCTCTTGTCGTGATATTTCCAAAGAAAAGCCCATATTTAGTTCTTTTTTTTAAATACCAATAATGCCCATATTTAGTTCTGCCTTTCCCAGTTTGGCTTCATTACGCTGTATCTATTGCGTACTGTTGACTTAATCGGGATTGGTACACACCCGTCCTACACAATCACTTTTCTCAATGCAAAATATCCGGTTATATTTAATTGTTCATATAAATGAGTGTCATTATTTATAATAAATTATTCTCTTAGTAATGTTTGTTTTGCTCCTGACATGGGTTCTTGCAAGCGAAACGCCAGAAACATATAGAGTGTTTTAACTGTTTTTACTATTACTATTTTGGATGTCATTAAATTATTTATATTATGTTATATCCCCTTCCCCCATTGTGCTTTCTATTATTAAGCCTGAAGTCCTGGAAGGACATATACACAAGTTTGTGGTTGTTGATTCTCCAGAAGATTTTAACATTCTTTTCTACTTCGTTTTACATTGTCACATCCTGCAATAGGCAATACCAGTATCTATTTATAAAAGACAAGTAACCCTTAACCCGCATTGATTTATGAGCCAAACAAGACACCATCCTTATTTGTAGTAGGCAAGTAACCAACAACCTCCCTTTATAATAGTCAGTCTGTTAAAACACACAAGCCCCAAACAAGATGTTGCACGATTCATTGCCTGGCATATGTCGCTGCATCTCGTCAGGTGCACATTGCAGAATTACATAACATATGAAGTAAATAATGAATAATACTTTAGGTGAAACAAATAAAATAGTCAACGCTATTATTTGAATGGGGAACATCTGTTATCGACGTGGTAATTTCTAATTTCTAAATGCACCTAGCGAGATGTAGCGAAATGTGCCAGGCAATAAATTGGGCAACATAAGGTTTGTGGTTTGTGTGTTTACATGGGATACTTGTAAGGAGTGAATCAGTGTTAGCGCTTTGAGATTTAATTAAAATATTTAAAATTATCCGAAGAAAATAGCGATTATAATATAAAATGAATAAATGTTTATGTCCTAACAGTCATTGTTACTAAATATATCTTGATTATTAATTGTACTCATTCTAACCGAGAAAGTTATTAGCGTGTTCCATGTTGTTCCAAATAATTGCGATTTTAAGCCTTTATGATCAAAGCATTCATTACTTTCCTCTTTCTGATCAAAGCATTCATTATTTTCCCCTTTCTGATGAAAGCATTAATTACTTTCACTTTTCTGATCAAAGCATTGATTACTTTCGCCTTTCTGATCAAAGCATTGATTACTTTCGCCTTTCTGATCAAAGCATTGATTACTTTCGCCTTTCTGATCAAAGCATTCATTACTTTCACTTTTATGGTCAAAGCATTCATTACTTTCGCCTTTCGGATCAAAACATTAATTACTTTCGCCCTTCTGATAACAGCATTCATTACTTTTTCCCCTCTGCTGTCTTTTATCCTGACATGAAGCATTAACTCAATCTATTCACTCAATCGATTCACTCAATCCATGCACTCAATCAATTCACACAATAAATTCACTCAATTAATTCACTCAATCAATTCACTCAATCGATTCACTCAATCCATGCACTCAATCAATTCACTCAATCAATTCACTCAATCAATTCACTCAATCAACTGCGGTTTGGGGATAGTGAGACGCACAGTTTCACAATTCACGAACACACCGAGTCCAGGGTTCGAAATCAGCTGCAGGAGATTTGGAATCAGACGACTTTGCGTTTATTTCCATGGTATGAGGCGTCGGCAGTTCAGAAAGCAATGACAAACTACCGAACGTAGAATTGGCTTGTAAATCACAGACAATAAATGCTGGTGTTAATTACCACGTCCTGTAAGAGACATGCAACTAAATTAATAAACGCTCTAGAAACCACCCAATCTGCCGACTGATGTCATCGACGATCGCATGCCACGGGTATTACATCCATAAAATTGTCTGTAAGGAGATTTTTGCACAAATGAAAGACATCCTTACATACACTGACGAAGCTGAAGCAAGAAGAACAAGAGAAAGACATATCTGGCTACATCATCAAACAACAGTCTGCTGACAGCCATAATGTCGGGAAACATTTAGGACAGAAGAGATAGAAGAGGTCAAAGATGCACAAGGAGATCAGTCTCAACGTATTATGAGGATACAGTCTATAAGAATGTGCAATGAAGAACCATGACAGAAATTGCAGGGGATGAATTGTAGACCTTCGGTGAGGAGATGACACTGCATGATGGTGACCATATGACAAAAGCAGTTCGATAAATAGGAGACATGTGCTGTCTACTGCATGGTCTTCCTCTTCTTCCTTCATTAATTCCTTTCTTCAGTTTATTGCTTTCCACCTTATTCTTCCTTCTTCTATTTCGTCCAATTTTCTATCTTCTTCTTCTTCTTCTTCTTCTTCTTCTTCTTCTTCTTCTTCTTCTTCTTCTTCTTCTTCTTCTTCTTCTTCTTCTTCTTCTTCTTCTTCTTCTCCCTTTTGTTTTCCTACATTCCTTCTTTACTTACGTCTTTCTTTTCTGACTTTGTTTCTTCTTTCTGTCTTGTCCTGCCTCTGTCTATTTCTTCTTCCGTGTTGAATCAATGACTGTGTTGTGTGTGTTCAGCGGTACTTCTACATTTGTCCACCTTAAGCGTCACATCCGACTCCTCGAGTGTGGTAGCATATGTCTTTTCCATTTTGCACAGACTTACTAGAGGTGTTGTTTTTGATTCAGCCTGTCTGTAGAACCACAACTACAAAATCTACTGATGCTGCTGCTGCTGCTGCATAAAGTCGTATGGCCGAAAGGTTATGGGCACTGAGTTTAAATTTCCAGCGGGCTGATAACAAGGTAGGCGGTTCTCTAAAGAGAAAGTTGCCTTCTTTCCGTGACTTAAAGAGGCAAATAACAAATATTAGCTTACACCTCAGAAGTCGGAGTTGGTCGCCTGAGGGCGGGGGACACTGGTAAATTAGAGAAAAATGGCCCGTGCGCAAAAATCAGTGCCGTCTGTAATACGCTCTAGGTGAAATGCGGTAAAAACAATAGTAATGGTAGCAGCAGTAGTAGTAGTAATAGCAGCAGCAACAGTAGTTAGTAGTAGTAGTAGTAGTAGTAGTAGTAGTAGTAGTAGTAGTAGTAGTAGTAGTAGTAGTAGCAGCAGCAGTCAGTAGTAGTAGTAGTAGTAGTAGCAGCAGTCAGTAGTAGTAGTAGTAGTAGCAGCAGTCAGTAGTAGTAGTAGTAGTAGCAGCAGTCAGTAGTAGTAGTAGTAGTAGTAGTAGTAGCAGCAGTCAGTAGTAGTAGTAGTAGTAGCAGCAGTCAGTAGTAGTAGTAGTAGTAGTAGCAGCAGTCAGTAGTAGTAGTAGTAGTAGCAGCAGTCAGTAGTAGTAGTAGTAGTAGTAGCAGCAGTCAGTGGTAGTAGTAGTAGTAGCAGCAGTCAGTAGTAGTAGTAGTAGTAGTAGCAGCAGTCAGTAGTAGTAGTAGTAGTAGTAGCAGCAGTCAGTAGTAGTAGTAGTAGCAGCAGTCAGTAGTAGTAGTAGTAGTAGCAGCAGTCAGTAGTAGTAGTAGTAGTAGCAGTCAGTAGTAGTAGTAGTAGTAGTAGTAGCAGCAGTCAGTAGTAGTAGTAGTAGTAGTAGTAGCAGCAGCAGTCAGTAGTAGTAGTAGTAGTAGCAGCAGTCAGTAGTAGTAGTAGTAGCAGCAGTCAGTAGTAGTAGTAGTAGTAGTAGTAGCAGCAGTCAGTAGTAGTAGTAGTAGCAGCAGTCAGTAGTAGTAGTAGTAGTAGTAGTAGTAGTAGTAGTAGTAGTAGTAGTAGTAGTAGTAGCAGCAGTCAGTAGTAGTAGTAGTAGTAGTAGTAGTAGTAGTAGTAGTAGTAGTAGTAGTAGTAGTAGTAGTAGTAGTAGTAGTAGTAGTAGTAGTAGTAGCAGTCAGTAGTAGTAGTAGTAGCAGCAGTCAGTAGTAGTAGTAGTAGTAGCAGCAGTCAGTAGTAGTAGTAGTAGTAGTAGCAGCAGTCAGTAGTAGTAGTAGTAGTAGTAGTAGCAGCAGTCAGTAGTAGTAGTAGTAGTAGCAGCAGTCAGTAGTAGTAGTAGTAGTAGTAGCAGCAGCAGTCAGTAGTAGTAGTAGTAGTAGCAGCAGCAGTCAGTAGTAGTAGTAGTAGTAGTAGTAGCAGCAGTCAGTAGTAGTAGTAGTAGTAGCAGCAGTCAGTAGTAGTAGTAGTAGCAGCAGTCAGTAGTAGTAGTAGTAGTAGCAGTAGTCAGTAGTAGTAGTAGTAGTAGTAGCAGCAGTCAGTAGTAGTAGTAGTAGTAGTAGTAGTAGTAGTAGTAGTAGCAGCAGTCAGTAGTAGTAGTAGTAGTAGTAGTAGTAGCAGCAGTCAGTAGTAGTAGTAGTAGTAGTAGCAGCAGTCAGTAGTAGTAGTAGTAGCAGCAGTCAGTAGTAGTAGTAGTAGTAGTAGTAGTAGCAGCAGTCAGTAGTAGTAGTAGTAGTAGCAGCAGTCAGTAGTAGTAGTAGTAGTAGTAGTAGTAGCAGCATAGTAGTAGTAGTAGTAGTAGTAGTAGTAGTAGTAGTAGTAGTAGTAGTAGTAGTAGTAGTAGCAGCAGTCAGTAGTAGTAGTAGTAGCAGCAGTCAGTAGTAGTAGTAGTAGTAGTAGTAGTAGTAGTAGTAGCAGCAGTCAGTAGTAGTAGTAACAGCAGTCAGTAGTAGTAGTAGTAGTAGTAGTAGTAGCAGCAGTCAGTAGTAGTAGTAGTAGTAGTAGCAGTCAGTAGTAGTAGTAGTAGTAGCAGCAGTCAGTAATAGTAGTAGCAGTAGCAGCAGTCAGTAGTAGTAGTAGTAGTAGTAGCAGCAGTCAGTAGTAGTAGTAGTAGTAGTAGCAGCAGTCAGTAGTAGTAGTAGTAGCAGTCAGTAGTAGTAGTAGTAGTAGTAGTAGTAGCAGCAGTCAGTAGTAGTAGTAGTAGTAGTAGTAGTAGTAACAGCAGTCAGTAGTAGTAGTAGTAGTAGCAGCAGTCAGTAGTAGTAGTAGTAGTAGCAGCAGTCAGTAGTAGTAGTAGTAGAAGTAGCAGCAGTCAGTAGTAGTAGTAGTAGTAGTAGCAGCAGTCAGTAGTAGTAGTAGTAGTAGCAGCAGTCAGTAGTAGTAGTAGTAGTAGCAGCAGTCAGTAGTAGTAGTAGTAGTAGTAGCAGCAGTCAGTAGTAGTAGTAGTAGTAGCAGCAGTCAGTAGTAGTAGTAGTAGTAGTAGTAGCAGCAGTCAGTAGTAGTAGTAGTAGTAGCAGCAGTCAGTAGTAGTAGTAGTAGTAGCAGCAGTCAGTAGTAGTAGTAGTAGTAGCAGCAGTCAGTAGTAGTAGTAGTAGTAGCAGCAGTCAGTAGTAGTAGTAGTAGTAGTAGTAGCAGCAGTCAGTAGTAGTAGTAGTAGTAGTAGTAGTAGCAGCAGTCAGTAGTAGTAGTAGTAGTAGCAGCAGTCAGTAGTAGTAGTAGTAGCAGCAGTCAGTAGTAGTAGTAGTAGTAGTAGCAGCAGTCAGTAGTAGTAGTAGCAGCAGCAGTCAGTAGTAGTAGTAGTAGTAGTAGTAGCAGCAGTCAGTAGTAGTAGTAGTAGCAGCAGTCAGTAGTAGTAGTAGTAGTAGTAGTAGTAGTAGTAGTAGCAGCAGTCAGTAGTAGTAGTAGTAGTAGTAGCAGTCAGTAGTAGTAGTAGTAGTAGCAGCAGTCAGTAGTAGTAGTAGTAGTAGCAGCAGTCAGTAGTAGTAGTAGTAGTAGTAGCAGCAGTCAGTAGTAGTAGTAGTAGTAGTAGTAGCAGCAGTCAGTAGTAGTAGTAGTAGTAGTAGTAGTAGTAGTAGTAGTAGTAGTAGTAGTAGTAGTAGTAGTAGTAGTAGTAGTAGCAGTCAGTAGTAGTAGTAGTAGTAGTAGTAGCAGCAGTCAGTAGTAGTAGTAGTAGCAGCAGTCAGTAGTAGTAGTAGTAGTAGTAGCAGTCAGTAGTAGTAGTAGTAGTAGTAGCAGCAGTCAGTAGTAGTAGTAGTAGTAGCAGCAGTCAGTAGTAGTAGTAGTAGTAGTAGTAGTAGTAGTATAGTAGTAGTAGTAGTAGTAGTAGCAGCAGTCAGTAGTAGTAGTAGTAGTAGCAGCAGTCAGTAGTAGTAGTAGTAGTAGTAGTAGTAGCAGCAGTCAGTAGTAGTAGTAGTAGTAGCAGCAGTCAGTAGTAGTAGTAGTAGTAGTAGCAGCAGTCAGTAGTAGTAGTAGTAGAAGTAGCAGCAGTCAGTAGTAGTAGTAGTAGTAGTAGCAGCAGTCAGTAGTAGTAGTAGTAGTAGCAGCAGTCAGTAGTAGTAGTAGTAGTAGTAGCAGCAGTCAGTAGTAGTAGTAGTAGTAGTAGCAGCAGTCAGTAGTAGTAGTAGTAGTAGCAGCAGTCAGTAGTAGTAGTAGTAGTAGTAGCAGCAGTCAGTAGTAGTAGTAGTAGTAGCAGCAGTCAGTAGTAGTAGTAGTAGTAGCAGCAGTCAGTAGTAGTAGTAGTAGCAGCAGTCAGTAGTAGTAGTAGTAGTAGCAGCAGTCAGTAGTAGTAGTAGTAGTAGTAGTAGTAGTAGCAGCAGTCAGTAGTAGTAGTAGTAGTAGTAGTAGTAGCAGCAGTCAGTAGTAGTAGTAGTAGTAGTAGCAGCAGTCAGTAGTAGTAGTAGTAGCAGCAGTCAGTAGTAGTAGTAGTAGTAGCAGCAGTCAGTAGTAGTAGTAGCAGCAGCAGTCAGTAGTAGTAGTAGTAGTAGTAGTAGCAGCAGTCAGTAGTAGTAGTAGTAGCAGCAGTCAGTAGTAGTAGTAGTAGTAGTAGTAGTAGTAGTAGTAGTAGCAGCAGTCAGTAGTAGTAGTAGTAGTAGTAGCAGTCAGTAGTAGTAGTAGTAGTAGCAGCAGTCAGTAGTAGTAGTAGTAGTAGCAGCAGTCAGTAGTAGTAGTAGTAGTAGTAGTAGCAGCAGTCAGTAGTAGTAGTAGTAGTAGTAGTAGTAGCAGCAGTCAGTAGTAGTAGTAGTAGTAGTAGTAGTAGTAGTAGTAGTAGTAGTAGTAGTAGTAGTAGTAGTAGTAGTAGTAGTAGTAGTAGTAGTAGCAGCAGTCAGTAGTAGTAGTAGTAGCAGCAGTCAGTAGTAGTAGTAGTAGTAGCAGCAGTCAGTAGTAGTAGTAGTAGTAGTAGCAGCAGTCAGTAGTAGTAGTAGTAGTAGCAGCAGTCAGTAGTAGTAGTAGTAGTAGTAGTAGTAGTAGTAGTAGTAGTAGTAGTAGTAGTAGTAGTAGCAGCAGTCAGTAGTAGTAGTAGTAGTAGTAGCAGCAGTCAGTAGTAGTAGTAGTAGTAGTAGCAGCAGTCAGTAGTAGTAGTAGTAGTAGCAGCAGTCAGTAGTAGTAGTAGTAGTAGTAGCAGTCAGTAGTAGTAGTAGTAGTAGTAGCAGCAGTCAGTAGTAGTAGTAGTAGTAGCAGCAGTCAGTAGTAGTAGTAGTAGTAGTAGTAGTAGTAGTAGTAGTAGTAGTAGTAGTAGTAGCAGCAGTCAGTAGTAGTAGTAGTAGTAGTAGTAGTAGCAGCAGTCAGTAGTAGTAGTAGTAGTAGCAGCAGTCAGTAGTAGTAGTAGTAGTAGCAGTCAGTAGTAGTAGTAGTAGTAGTAGTAGTAGTAGTAGTAGTAGTAGTAGTAGCAGCAGTCAGTAGTAGTAGTAGTAGTAGTAGTAGTAGTAGTAGTAGTAGTAGTAGTAGTAGTAGTAGTAGTAGTAGTAGTAGTAGTAGTAGTAGTAGTAGTAGTAGTAGTAGTAGTAGTAGTAGTAGTAGTAGTAGTAGTAGTAGTAGTAGTAGTAGCAGCAGTCAGTAGTAGTAGTAGTAGTAGCAGTCAGTAGTAGTAGTAGTAGTAGTAGCAGCAGTCAGTAGTAGTAGTAGTAGTAGTAGCAGTCAGTAGTAGTAGTAGTAGTAGTAGCAGCAGTCAGTAGTAGTAGTAGTAGTAGCAGCAGTCAGTAGTAGTAGTAGTAGTAGTAGTAGTAGTAGTAGTAGTAGTAGTAGTAGTAGCAGCAGTCAGTAGTAGTAGTAGTAGTAGCAGTCAGTAGTAGTAGTAGTAGTAGTAGCAGCAGTCAGTAGTAGTAGTAGTAGTAGCAGCAGTCAGTAGTAGTAGTAGTAGTAGTAGTAGTAGTAGTAGTAGTAGTAGTAGTAGTAGCAGCAGTCAGTAGTAGTAGTAGTAGTAGTAGTAGTAGCAGCAGTCAGTAGTAGTAGTAGTAGTAGTAGTAGCAGCAGTCAGTAGTAGTAGTAGTAGTAGCAGCAGTCAGTAGTAGTAGTAGTAGTAGTAGCAGCAGTCAGTAGTAGTAGTAGTAGTAGCAGCAGTCAGTAGTAGTAGTAGTAGTAGCAGCAGTCAGTAGTAGTAGTAGTAGTAGTAGCAGCAGTCAGTAGTAGTAGTAGTAGTAGCAGCAGTCAGTAGTAGTAGTAGTAGTAGTAGCAGTCAGTAGTAGTAGTAGTAGTAGTAGCAGCAGTCAGTAGTAGTAGTAGAGAATGTTGTCCTTACAGGTTGTTTGTAGAAGCATCACTTGGACACGGATTAGAGTCACGGTCGGCTGTGCTAGACGGACCCTGACACGCTAGTATTCAAGCTTTGAGTCGATGACTGCATTCACCGGATCTTTGTTTACCTTTAGGTCTCTGCTGACCTGGGATTCCCACCTGCCCCAAATTCACAACACGCCCATATTTGCACTTACGGTCTAGTTTTCTTCAGTGATACGTGACGTCAGCCGACTAACCACAAGTTTTCCTGACACCATGAAGTGTGTCATTGTTTGTCCTGTTAAATGAGAGCGCCAACTCCTTTTAAATTTGGAATCCGGGAAATCTACATTTATATATCTAGATTTTGACTTCCTCTTCTTCTTCGTACGTTCTCAAATTAGTGATTCGTGATTAGTAACAGCAGGATGAAGTATACATCTAAAAAGGACAAACACTAGTATATACATTTTACGATTGGGCACTTCCCATTACAGGCAACGCTGATCGTATTCCGGTACGAACCTTGGGTCTTGTTTACGTCAGATTGGAAGCACTAGATGTGGACAAGGCCCAAGGTTCATATTGGATGACGATCAGTGTAGCCAGTAGTTGATTGTCCTCAATCTTCAAACTTTAAATCCCGAAACAACCAGATAAATCAATATACAAGATTGCTGTACTAGAATAGAGTAATTCAGAACAAGCATTGGAGAATGCAGATAAAATGCAGACAAGAAAATCCGGCTGCTGTGGAGGCTGAAGTACAAGCGTTGATTTTCGAGAATTCGCTAGACGGTGACGCGGTCATCTACACAGATGGGTCGGTCGTCCGACATGTGAGAAGCTCATGGGCCTTTACAGCTCGGGCCGGAGGGAGAATTGTGAAGGAGGACTCTGGTGCTTTCACTGAAACCACAAGTAGCCTGACCATGGAAGTCATGGCAGTAAGTAAAGCTCGAGACACAGACATTCACTAGGGCTTGTTTCCTTAGCGACTCAATGAACATGATCAAGAGGATAGAGGAGGGGTCGATCCGAAGAGAATGGTTGCTGCCTCTGAAGCGGTCTCGGCTGGCAAAGATTAGTTTCATCTTCGTGCCAGGTCATGCGGGAGTACAAGGAAATGAGCGGGCTGACAAGCTCGCAGGTGAGGCTACTGTGGCGGGCGGACGCGCCATGGACCAGGCTGACATTCTGAATGCTCTACGAGAAGTGAGACCTTTGCGAGAACCAAGTGATGACTGTGAATCTACAACAATGGCCAGACTGCGGGAGCAGCAAATTAAAAGAGGGGTGGCCAAACAAGAACACTACGCAGGAAGCCAAAGAAGATTGATAAACCAACACAGAACTGGCGTCGTTAGCCGCTACACGCTGCGGGATTTGCTGAGGAGGGGATCCGAGCACTTATGGACTGAATGGTTCGATGTGCAACGAGGATGATCTGTCGACTAACTAACTAACTAACTAATATCATCAGAATGGAAGAGCTTAAGAAATGTTCACAGAAATAAGTTATTGACAAGAAATGTTCAACCTCAATTAAAAGTTATATGTGACAAGTTGGGAAATACCCTAAAATAATCCAGAAAAATTATAGAAAGATGGCAGGAATACTTTAGTGGAATGTATGATATGAATAACTGTGAGGATATGAATGAGATACATGAACCAATGACAGCAGAGACAGAACCTGAACCTTCATAAGATGGAATTATATGGGCAATAAAGAATCTGAGGAATGGTAAATCACCAGGATGTGATGAGATACCAGCTGAACTAATGAAAGCAGGAGTAGAAGAAAGCAGACAAATCTATCACGCACTATGTAAATAGGTATGGAAATATAGGATATGGCATAAAGATTGGAAGAGAGCTATCTTCATTCCTATACCAAAAGGGTGCAACCTGAATTTATGCACCAACTATAGAACTGTTGCCCTGATCAGTTATGCAAGTAAAATTCTACTAAAAATCATAATGGCAAGACTTCGTAAGAAAATGGAAGAAGAGACGTTTTCAAGCTGAATTTTGACAAGGAAGAGCAACAAGAGATCACATACTCAACATGCGTTTAATAATAGGGAAGTGTAGGGAATTTAATGTAAACCTAATTGTATGTTTTGTGAATTATTCAAAGGCATTTGGCTGTGTACAACATCAGAAACTTTGGGAAATCATGATGACGAAAATGGGTTTTCCATTACATGTAGTACAACTCATACAAATGCTCTATCTAGACCAACAACAGCGGTTAGAATAGATGGCGAGACATCAGAATAGTTTGATAGTGAGCAAGGAGTCCGTCAGAGCTGTGTGCTGTCCCTCTGTTTGTTTAACCTGTACGCCGAAAATATAATGAGAAATGTCAGAGATGATATAACCAAGGAGCAATATGATACCCTAAATATCGGTGGTTATGAAATACCAGAGATTCGATATGTTGATGATACAGTATTACTCTCCACATCAAGAATGGTACAGAAAATATTATAACCTCAAACCCCAAAAACATTGTGAAAATCACAACTTATGTCTTACCATATCAAAAAACAAGTTAGTTAGTTAGTTAGTCGCAGTTCCAACTTCAAAGCAACGGGTCGTCCCCATTATGCTCCGTTCCTGTGCCAGTGAATATCACACAAAACGCTCCCCACTGCCCAGTGTGAAAAGTGGAACAAAGATATTACATACAGATAAAACTAATATGGAGAAAGAAATATATGTTAATTAGCAAAAATTGGAAGTGTTGGAAAATTTGGAATGTCGTGGATAATTAATTACGAACAATGTGACACAATGAAAGAAATTAAAAGACGAATCTCTTTTGCTCTTCAAAGACTAAAACAGATGAATAAATTGTGGAGTGGGGCAGATAGAACTACATAAATTAGATTTTTAAGAGCATGCATCTTTCCCATTGCAACATACGCCTGTGAGACCTGGACACTTAATAAACAAGCTGAACAGCGCATACATGCCTTTGAATATAAATGTTATAGACGAGTTCTAAGAATATCTGGGATAAAGAAAAGAACAAATGCATCTATACTTCAAGAGCTGGATATTGAAAAGGGTTGGCTATTAAAGACGATCAAACAAAGACAATTGAAATATTTTGATCACTTGAAACGTCATGGAAGTTTGGAGAGAACAATAATGGAGGGGTATATGCCCGGGAGGAGAGGAAGAGGACGGCCAAAGAGGAGATGGGTGCAGGATGTGGCGGATGATCTCCAGATGGGTGTATCGGATACTGGACATCTTGCTTGTGATCGAGAAGTTTTCTGGAAGGTTATTATGGGTGCGAGGTTCTGCAAAGGACACGGTACTAAATGAATGAATGAATGAATGAATGAATGGAATGAATGAATGAATGAATGAATGAATGAATGCTCTAATGAATGAATGAATGAATGAATGAATGGATGGATGAATGGATGGATGGATGGATGGATGGATGGATGGATGGATGGATGGATGGATGGATGGATGGATGGATGGATGGATGGATGAATGAATGGATGAATTAATTAATGAATGAATGAATTGTCAGCAGAACGGAAAAATGTAAAATCGACCTGGGCTTTCAAGTCGACCGAGCCGAAAATCATCATCATGTGCCATGCCAGTAAAGGTGGACGGTTATGTTTCGCCATCTCACACGATCACCATAGTCGTGGATCAGCTTTGTGTTCTTGTCTCGACCATACCACTTGGCCAAGCCATCCATTTATTTACTTCGCTGTCTTCCTTTGTTCACTTCCCCTCGATCTTGCCAGTTGTCACCAAGTTCTCTAGTTTGTTTCTTTCATAATATGCCCATAAAATCTTGACTGTCTACGCCTAATTTCTCTAATCAGTTTACGATTTTCATCTGCTTCTTGTAGAACTTCCCCAATGCTTTTTCGATCTATCGATGTTGTTCTTTGCATTTTCGTCAGAAACCACATTTCGACTACCGTTAAATGTTTACCAGCTCGTCTGTTCATTGTCCACGATTCACATCCATACTAAAGTACAGGTTCTATATAGTTTTCGAAACCTTTTTTTCTCTGCAAATGATGTCATGTTACTGGTTAGTATGTTTTCCATCTTACAAAAGGCTACCTAAAATAAGTACCAGGGAATGTCTCGGAAAGCAAAGGCGACCGGCATGAATCTGACCACGTGATCCACGGAGCGCAGACTAATCTAACAAAAATGGATCTAACATCATATACCTAGTGAGCATCACGTCGTGTGAAAGTGATATTTAATTACGTTACTATTGTCTGTGCCAGCTTCCTGGCCTAGAGGTTAGCAACTTTTCACCGTAATCTCGTATAATCTCGTAAGTAACGTGATGACGGTGAGAATCAGCAGTGGTTCGAATCGCGTTGGTAAATTACGAGGTATGTGAGCCGGCCGCTCAGAAAGCAATTGCAAACTACTGGGCGTAATCTTGCCAAGAAATCAACAATCACATGAAAGATGCTGATGTTGACAGCGATGTCCTGTAAAGGATATGCAGACATTTTAATTTAATTTAACTATTGTCTACAGACGCCAGAGACAGTCTGGAGGACATCCCGGTCAATAGACGTCAGGAACGGTCTGGAGGACATCCCGGTCGACAGACTCTACAGACAACCTGAAGGACATCCCGGTCAACAGACTCTACAGACAACCTGGAGAACATCCCGGTCAACAGACTCTACAGACAACCTGAAGGACATCCCGGTCAACAGACTTGTCAGAAGTCGGGGTGCCCCACCTGCTAGATTAAAGTATTACTCACTAGCGAGCAACCCCAAATAGTCAGAAACTGACTAGGGACAAAATCTATATGGCTGAACTACAGATTAAGCCCTGAATATCCAACGTACAGCTCTAAGTGGCTCGTTACAAAATGAAATGAACTGTGCTGAATATTCGCCAAGGAATGGGAAAGAGAAGGTTAGCTTAAGATAGATGTTTTAAGTCTAAGTATATGAGTATAGACGACTATCTCAGTACAGGTTTTCTCCCTGACTGCTCCTTTCCTTGGTGTGTAAGTGAACCCCCACCAATGTACACAACAACACGTATGCACAATTGGAATTAAAATATAACGAGAGAACTATGAGTTACAATACTACAACATTTATTTACTAATCATAATCATAGACATAGGATGATTGTCAATATGAGAATGATGAAATCATATACATATTGATCTTGATGACAAATATTACGTAACTTTACTTGTTACTTCATCTATCTGGATCTGTGGTCCAGATCCCCACTCTCCAGTAGACTCAACCAAGAAGAAGAGCTTGCCGGTATTCTGACGACTGCCAGTCCTGGCTCTCCCTAGTCATAACTCGTTCTTGAGATCTATAACATAGGTGCTCCTTGTGAGAGCTTGAAAGAAAGTCAATGTGTTATATCAGTTCTACATCAGCGCAATCCTAATTAAAACATATCATAACACAAACATATACAATGACCAGTCTGGCCAAGTTTATCTTTCAGCTCGACTGCGTTCACCATCCTCCTTCTCCCTACTGTCTTTAGTCTGGGACGGGCTTTTCAATTGTCTCACACGCCTGTAATGATTACATTTCTGCCGCCCCATGTCCATGTCGCTAATACAGAAATTCTGTGTCGTACAGCCGCTCCGTCCAATGTTAGTTTAGCAGCTCACAGGGTCGGTAAGGGTATTATAACAATGCCTGATCATCCGGGCTTGCAAGCCGTGACCAGTAGCTGTGCCAGGTTTCCATGCATTACCGTGGACCCACGCCCACAATACACTGAGAAAGTTTAGCACCATATACTACCAATTGTGGGTAATGTCTGTACCATTACACCTCTGCTTCCAACACAATCATTGGCCAATGTGCCAATGCGCAGACAATAGCATAACACTTCATATTGGTAAGGTTTGCATATGACAAATCAATATATCAAACATCCAATACACATAAACATATTGATTAAACTAGACATATTATGATACTTTAACATCATAGCATAATGCACTAGTTAGTTTATGAAATTACACATACATACATCCAACATATCCGTAAACATTATATTACTTCAAGATGGACATCTAATGATACTCAACATAATAGCATTAGGCATTATTAATGAGTACTAATATTGTATAGCTACAAAATGAGATATACAACAAGTCGTAATTGAAGTTACCACTTAGTTACTGCTGTTGTAAGAATTAAATAAATAGTCAGTTGACTATATTCTGTACAACAAATGCACACACCAAAAAGGCAACTAGGATAGTGTACAAAGAAATGACAAGCATCTACTAAGACACCTAAAAGTATACTTAGACAAGATCTGTCTTACCTAAGGTTCTACTTCTCAGAAGAGTAACACTTTAAAGCAATATGATATTGAACACATAACTTAGAAAGAATACCCAAGTAACCTGAAGCAATGATAATTCTGGAAGTAACCTAGGTCAGATATAGACTGAGAGTCATTACATCCATCTAAAACTCGACTAGTTACTAAGAATTAATTCTCCTAGTTAAATCTAGCAACCTAAGAATCATACAAAACGAGCTGGTTGTCTCACCTGTTCTGAAGTCAGACTTAATCTAACATAAAACAGGCTAGGGACCCTTATTTAAGCTGAGTCTAGCAGACAGTGTCTGAGACACTATTATCTCTTTGGCATTCCTGTCATAAATTCTTCTTATCTCCCGCTGACGGTAATTGCAATTAACTCCAAGTCTGTCCAGTCATAAAAATTCTTTTAACCACTAACCCTCACCATAGTGTCACACCTGGATGGTTTTGCGTTGCCAGCCCCAGATCAGTTTCACAGTCTTATCAGTGATTTCACACCTACCTGAGTCTGCCAGTCAGAGTGGATGGGGCTTGTTTATAGCCCTGGGGCTATTATCTCCATCTGGCGTTAATTGCCTTTATTCAACCACTGGCCCAGTTCATTGTTGATTCAGCCAGGGTCTACCTGGACGAGAAGGTGCCAATGTGTCTGTGTGGTGTCATAGCCCGTCTGAGTCATCAGTTTTTCCAAGGTGTAGACTAATTTAAATTATCTAGTTGTGTCCATCTCAAGTATCCCATTTTACTTGCCATCTGCAAGCTTACGTCATGGCTAGAGGCTTTTTGTGAATAATCTTACCTCACGACTAGATAACCTTGGAGTAGCGTGATTAATTCATTCTTTCTCAATTTGGCCTCTCAAATTTGGAGACCGAGAAAAATATTCTGGGATGTTAAGGCGTCATTTCACGACAAGACTCTACAGACAGCCTTGAGGACACACCGGTCAACAGACTCTAAAGACAACCTGAAGGACACCCCGGTCAACATACTCTACAGACAGCCTGGAGGACACACCGGTAAACAGACTCTACAGACAACCTGAAGGACATCCCGGTCAACAGACTCTACAGACAACCTGAAGGACATCCCGGTCAACAGACTCTACAGACAACCTGGAGAACATCCCGGTCAACAGACTCTACAGACAACCTGAAGGACATCCCGGTCAACAGACTCTACAGACAACCTGAAGGACATCCCGGTCAACAGACTCTACAGACAACCTGGAGAACACCCTGGTCAACAGACTCTACAGACAACCTGAAGTACACGCCGGTCAACAGACTCTACAGACAACCTGAAGGACACCCCGGTTAACAGACTCTACAGACAGCCTGGAGGACACACCGGTCAACAGACTCTACAGACAGCCTGGAGGACACCCCGGTCAACAGACTCTACAGACAACCTGGAGGACACCCCGGTCAACAGACTCTACAGACAACCTGAAGGACACCCCGGTCAACAGACTCTACAGACAGCCTGGAGGACACCCCGGTCAACAGACTCTACAGACAACCTGGAGAACACCCCGGTCAACAGACTCTACAGACAACCTGAAGGACACCCCGGTCAACAGACTCTACAGACAGCCTGGAGGACATCCCGGTCGACAGACTCAGAGACAGCCTGGAGGACACCCCGGTCAACAGACGCCACAGACAGCTTAGAGGACTTCCTGAACTACAACAAGATTACGCGTCACACAGTGTATAGAATCCCCGCTCAGTTCCAGTCAAGATATGGCTGAGTTACGTAAAATGACCTCTGAAAAAGCCTGGCCTCATAGATTGACACGCAACCAGGAAATGTTGTCTGACAGGAATTATCTACACAGAACGCAGAACAGTCAGCACAGATCGGTTAGTGGTGCTTACAACATCGGTTAGTGGAAAGGTGATCAGATTGTGGACAAGTGATCACAAAAGATCGAATTGTAGTAAGGTGATGCCAACATATATTATTGTGGTAAGTGAATCATAATAGATCGGATTGTGGAAAGGTGATCACGACAGATCGGATTGTGGAAAAATTATCACAACCAATCGGATTGCGAAAAGGTTATCACAGCGGATCCTATTGTGGAAAGGTGATCACAACAAATCGGATTGTGGAAAGGTGATCAAACCAATCAGCACAGATCAACTGGTGTCACCGTGATATTGTGGAGGTAAACGTAGTCCCATAGCAGAAACTGCCACTGAGATGTCTTGGGTCTTCACACAGCCTAGTTCATAATATGATGATGTCTTGAGTCTTCACAATATATAGGTCATAATATGATGTTAAGTCTTGGGTCTTCACACAGCCTAGTTCATAATATGATGTTAAGTCTTGGGTCTTCACACAGCCTAGGTCATAATATGATGTTGTCTTGGGTCTTCACACAGCCTAGTTCATAATATGATGTTGTCTTGAGTCTTCACATTTTATAGGTCATAATATGATGTTAAGTCTTGGGTCTTCACACAGCCTAGTTCATAATATGATGTTAAGTCTTGGGTCTTCACACAGCCTAGGTCATAATATGATGTTGTCTTGGGTCTTCACATTTTATAGGTCATAATATGATGTTGTCTTGGGTCTTCACACAGCCTAGTTCATAATATGATGTTGTCTTGGGTCTTTACACAGCCTAGTTCATAATATGATGTTGTCTTGGGTCTTCACACAGCCTAGTTCATAATATGATGTTGTCTTGAGTCTTCACATTTTATAGGTCATAATATGATGTTAAGTCTTGTGTCTTCACACAGCCTAGGTCATAATATGATGTTGTCTTGGGTCTTCACACGGCCTAGTTCATAATATGATGTTGTCTTGGGTCTTCACACAGCCTAGTTCATAATATGATGTTGTCTTGAGTCTTCACATTTTATAGGTCATAATATGATGTTAAGTCTTGGGTTGTCAGGGTCTTAAACCTGGCTCGTTAACCTAACACATGTGAGATAGTACAAATACAACGTGATTTGACTTGAGACTCAACGACACGAAGTTTCGATGGATTTATTTACAGATCACGATCTAGAGATGATCATCACAATACATAAGTTATAACAATACACTTACAGGCAACCCACAGCTTACACTCAGTCTCACAAGATGTACAAGCACTCGACTTTCGGGCCACAGAACTACACAAGCCTTTCTCCCATCATACGTCCAGTCGAGTCCGCGTCCCAGAGCTGTCTGGCTATATCCCGCAACGCGCCTGTCCACCTGAAGTGGCTTCACGAGGTCTGCGTGCGTCCTGCTTTGTCCTTGCCTGACCGCTGGCTGTCTCGTCAGCCGGCAACCTCGCAGGCAGGTAACTAATACTCGCCTGGCGGGCGTAACGATGTTACAGCATCCCCGCTAGGGACTATTCGCCTGGCGGGCGTAACGATGTCCCTGCATCTCTGCTGGCACTACATTAGACTCTGACACGCTCGCCCCCCCCCCCCCGGCTTCTTCATGAAAGATGTTATCTTTCATGTACACTCTATATACAATACTGGGTTATATACATTTACTTTGATGTAGAAATACATAAACACACATCTTGGCATAGAAACACATAAGAAATGTACATTGTATCTAAAGACATGTGCTGTTCAACCTTTAACCCTCGTCAAGCTTCATCCTCTCGATGGCTGATTACCTTAATTGCATTATTGACCCAGTCAGATCGGTAGTAACAGCTTCCCAAGCAACTACCTCGCAGCCTTTCAAAAAAAAGTAATAATATGCTTTTTGAGACAAAAAACATCTGGCAAGACCGTAATACGGCTTTATATAAGTCGCATTCAACGCTCAAACTCTGACCTCATTTGGCCAGGAGTTCTTGTGTCGGTCTGCAATGTCGGTAACACTCTACCATGCCCAGTAGATGGCTTCTTGGCGTGTTAACAATCTGGCAACAACATGGCTATTTATATACAATACATCATCGTATCCATTTCAATTAACGCCCTTGGTGTAATAATGTAATAACAATTAAATGAAAGGGACATAACTTAAAAATTTAAGAAATATAATATCTTACAATAATTCTTCTATTTCTCAGCGTCATAGCTTGATGTTTTTCCATACTAGCGAAAAAATGTCGGTAGTATGAATAAATTAATCAAGATATGATTCTAAGATTACATTTAATGAAAAGTATTAATACACAATTCGTGTATTCGAAATTATTGAATCGTCAATAGTTTAGAAGTGTTATAACTTTTTAAGCTTTTGTTTGTCGTCTGCTAATTTTGAACTAAATTTCTAAATCATCCGGAAGTACACACGAACCGCTGATGTTGAAATCTGTAGAACACACTTGTTCCGGTCTGATGTAGTAAAACGGAATGTGCAATGTTCTGATCGTTCATGTGTTGGTTGTTTCAACTGGAAAAACTACTGGATTTCGCTTGACTGAAATGGTGTAGATGTCAATGTTCAGGTCACAGTTTCACACACGGAGTTAAAATATCACTGGATAAGTTCCAAATGCAGATACCACGGATAAATTTGACAGTTCGCTTGCGGTAAGTTCAGAGCGAATGTGGTACTGTTCTTGTTTCGTAATATATACAATTAATAAAGTTCTCTTTCTACCACACACTACACAATTATTCACGACAATCACTACATTAATAATAACATAAGAAAACTATATATATTGGGAGTAAACCCCTATCACATCATATAGACATACACAGCTTTTGTGAAAAAAACTTCACTGATGCATGGCTGTGTTGGTCTGAGTGTATTTTACACACTGCACTCAGACATTGGTGCTTACTGGGTCGGTCGGACAACGGGACAAAAGATCGGCAATCGTGTTGGTTCTGCCAGCGATGTGTCGAACTTCAAAGCTGTAATCTTGAAGCTTAAGAGACCAGCGAGCTATCATTTGGTTGGAAGAAACACCTGAATTGATAAATCTCAATGGACTACTGTCAGACTCCACAATAAAATGACGTTCCAGGAGGAATCTGGAAAATTTAGTTATACCCTCAATTAGAGCAAGGGCTTCCAACTGCGGTGTCGACCAAAAGCGTTCTCTAGGTTTTAATTTTCTCGAGAAGTAATATACAGGATGTAGGATGTTATCATGTTCCTGTAACAGAACTGCTCCAATCGCTACGGAGCTCGCATCTGTGCGTAATCTGAAAGACATAAGAGAATTTGGCAATTTGAGAATGGGATTCTTTAAACTATTCTCAGAGAAATAAGATAATACTTTCTTGAATGCAAATTTTAGGCATTCATTGCTTACAATTTTCTCCGGTTTATCTTTTGTTAGTAAGTTAGTAAATACTTCGGTCAGTTCAGCAAAATCTGGTATGAACTGCCTATAATAATTTATAAGTCCCAACAAACTTCTGACTTGCTTTTTCGTAGTCGGAAGTGAGAGTTTTAGTATCTTGGACACAATGTTATCGTCTGTCGTGACAAAGCCATTAGATATTTTGTACCCCAAGAAGGATATTTCCTGATAGGCTATGTCTACTTTTGCAGGCTTTACCGTCAGTCCGTGCTGTCTAATGCGTTCAAATGTTTGTTCTAATGTCTTTATGTGGTCCGTCATCGTCTTTGTGTGAACACAAATGTCGTCTATGTAGCAAATTATATTCGGTATGTCTACTAGTAGAAGTCGTGTCATACGTACGAATGTTGCTGGGGCATTGACAAGCCCAAATGGAAGTTTGCACCATTCGTACAGTCCCCAAGGTGTGGCAAATGCTGTCAGATGTCTGCTCTGTTCGTCTACCGCTATTTGCCAGTAACCTTTAGTCATGTCTACCTTCGTAAAGAACCTAGCGTCTGTCAGTTCTGTCAATAGGTCTTCAGAGTTTGCCATTGGCTCTAAATCTAATAGAGTTATCTTATTTAATTTCCTATAGTCGACACAGAGTCTTATTGTGTTGTCCTTTTTGCGTACTATGACCATTGGAGATGCGAAATTTGATTGGGATCGTCTGATGGTGTTGTTTTTCTCTAAGCTGATGATCTCTTGATGTAAGTGTTCTTTGTAATGCACTGGAATGGTGTATGGTCTGCATTTTATGGGTGTATTTGACGTGAGTGTGATGTGATGTTGTACTAATTCTGTTTGTCCTGGGTTGTTGGAGAAGATGGTGGTGTACTGTTGTATGAGCTGTTTGCAACTGTCTGTTTCTGCTTGAGTTAACTTTGGATTGATTTTAATTTCCTTCAAGCAGTTTGTCGTGTCTAATGCAGGTGTTGGAATTTCGTCACTAGCCTCGTCATCTTCATGGTCTATTATCACTGTACATGCTGTTGTGTCGTCTTGTTCGTTGTCTCTGTTGTAATATGGTCTTAGCATATTGACGTGGAATATTTTGTGTTTGTCTTTTATTTGGATCTCATAGTCTACAGGTGAAATCTGTCTTGTCACTTTAAAAGGTCCTTGCCAAGAATCAGTCAATAAATGTCTGTCACTAGGTAGAAGAAGAAGAGCGTCCTGTCCAGGTGTCAACGTTATTGTCCTGTTACCTTTGTCAGCATATTGTCTATAAGTAGCACCAGATAATTTTAGTGCATCCTTTGCAATTATACAAGATTTGATGATTCTTTCACGCAATGATGTAACGTATACGTATGATGATATGGGTTTAAGTACTGGAGTGGAGTCAGTTAACATTTGATGATAAATAGTTAATGGGCCACGTGGTTTGGCACCATAGATAAGTTCAAAAGGAGAGAAACCTGTACTAGCATGTGGCACCTCGCGATAAGCAAAGAGAATAGCAGGTAAATATACGTCCCAGTTATTGGGGTGCTCTTGCGTGACTTTAGCAAGCATGTGCTTTAAATCACCGTTAAATTTTTCTATAATTCCGCTCGAGTGAGGATGGTACGGGGAATTGAAACATTGCTTCACTCCTAGCATTTTGGTGCAAGCTTGAGTAGATGCGGCGATAAACTGAGTTCCCCTATCTGATTGGATAGAGTCTGGAAATCCTATCCGTGACAATATATGGAAGAAAACTTCCATTATGTCATTGGCAGTTATGTTCTTTAGCGGAATCGCTTCAGGCCAGCGGCTACATTGATCAATAATAGTTAATATATATCTATTCCCTCTTGTTGTAATCTGATTAAGAGGGCCCACTATGTCGACAGATATTTTCTCAAAAGGTCGACTGGCTAAGTCAGTAACTTGTAACTTTGCCTGTGGGTTTTTTCCTTTCTTTACAAGTTTTTGGCAGATGTCACAACTCCTGCAATATTGCTTAATGTCATTGCAGAATTTGGGCCAATAAAACTGTAATAATAATCTTGATCTGGTCTTAGCGTATGCCATATGCCCTGCAAGAGGTATATCATGGGCAAGATGTAAGGCTTGCTTACGATACTCAATTGGCAAAAAAATTTGCTCTGTTGTGGTGTCACCTCTGGTATAATACCTGGTGAGGATACAATTTTTCAAAGCAAAATTCCATCTTGCATTTTTGGTTAACTTTGGCTTTTGGCCGATCAGATTAAAATATTTCGACAATGAAGGATCAGCCTTTTGGGCTGTTACAAAAGTCTCCTTCATAGTTTTTGAAGGTAGTAATACTGGGCTAAGCATTTCTATAGCCTCAGTCTGATTAATTTCATCTTGCATTCTTGCAGTCGATCTGGTTACTGCGTTCACACATTCAATGATATCAGATGGTGATGAAACAGTGTTATCAATGATGTCATGAGATTCTAGTGCTACATTAGCTACCATACATTCATTAGGTGGTACAACATTATCAATGATGATATTTGATGGTGATGTTGTGATCTCATTAATGCAAAGAGATGTTATGTCATGAGGCATATCATTCACCTCTGGTAAATTTCCAATTATAATATCACACACCGGGTTTGTTAATGCTGCGCATTTTACTTTCCCAGTGAGGAAAGGTGTTTGAATATATGCCCATGCTAGTGGGTACTTTTCAATATTGCCAGAGAATGTTCTGCATGTTACGTGCCTGCCTGTATAGTCTGTAGGCATTATGAACGTTCTCTTTAGACCAATAAGTGAACTTCCCGTGTCCCGAAGGACTGTAGCAGACTTGCCATTCACATATCCGTGATGGATGTTTATTCTGCCTTTGGAATCTACTACCAAATTAGCTTCTTCATTGGCAATAGGAATGGAGTGGCCGCATGTTAAAATGCCATCTTCATAAAAGGTGTTACAAACAGTACATTTATTTGCGTTAAACATATCAAAAGCCTGTGCTGAGTTCACAGGGTGTTTCTCTTATTGTTCTTCATCTGATGATGAACTATCAAATAAGGCGGCATTGGCTTTCTTGGTCATTTGCCTAGCTTTACAATCATGGCGATAATGTCCATACGCCTTACAGAGAAAACATTTACGCAGATTTCTAAAGGATTTACGCTCCTTATCTTGTCTGTTTACAATGTTCTGTAAATATGTAAGATATGCGGGGTTCTTGTCGCACATCTCACCTTGATGATGTGAAATTCTACAATATTTACAATGGTTGTACTTCTCAGATGTAGGCTTATAAGGTTTTTGCCTACTATAGGGTTTGTCATAGTTAGCCGATGCTACAAAATTTACATCAGTAGCTTCACTGGCAAAACAATGTTTGTTGGCTGTGTAATAAGCCGAACCACGTCTCTCAATCTCATCCACACTTGTGCATTCATTCTCTTGCAAAAACTTTGAAAATGCTGATGGAATAGATGAAATGACTTTATCTCTGATGATAAGATCTTCTAACCTTTGATAGTTCTTATCAATTTTAGCTGCTGAAGTCCACTTGGAAAATATATCTCGGACTAAGCAGAGGTAGTCAGAGAACGTTTGAGTCGGTTTTGGGCTCAACTTGCTGAATTGTTCTCTGTAACCTGCCTCATCTAACATAAAATGTGCCATAATCTTTGATTTTAGATAATGGTAATCTTTTCTGAGGTCTTTGGGGATAGTCTCTATGACCTTCAGAGGCTCCCCTGATAAACTCCTCATATAAATAATATTCCATTCAGACAGTGGCACCTGGTAATGGTCCATTAAAGTCTCAAAATTTTGGGTGAAGGCTGCGATGCAGTCACCCGAGGTATAATTACGTACGATACCTTGGTATTTCTTGTACTGGTTTTCTTTCTCCAGTCTCTCAGATTTCTTAGACTCTTTGTTAATGGCAGTCTCAGTATCAAATTGTTTAATCTTTAGCTGTACCTCCAGTTCTTCTCTCTTACTCTGAGCTGCTATTTCTGCCTTCTTTAATTCTGTTTCTCTTTCAATCTCTGCTTGCCTTGTCTTTGCAGATAGTTCTGCTTCTGCTTGTTTTGTTTTTGCAGATAGTTCTGCTTCTGCTTGTTTAGCAGCTCTTTCAGCCGCTCTTTCTTCGCGCTCGTGGTATTCAGAGTATTTCTTCTCACTCCACTTCGTTAACTCATCACCTGTTAACTTTAACTTCAACCCCATATCTATGAAATCATTTAATGACGACATGATGGAAAATGCAAATGAAATATCAGACACACAATTTGTTACAAGTTGTTAGTAAAGTGAACAATTTACAATTGTGTTCTATTTGCAATATGTGCCTAAATTTGCATCCGAAAGTATATAGAAAGAAAAAATATACTCAAGTGTCCTGGATGCGGTGAAGAACGGTTGAAATTTGGGCTAGGAACTGTAGGGTCGCTACTTCAAAACACAACTGACCTCTACGGGCAAGGGTTTCAGATGGCACAGAAAACCTGCTTTGTTTTTGGAGGAAATAAATTAGCGTCTGTTTGATGTGGTGTGCCTGCTTGTCACTAAGTTTTGATTAGGTTTGTATGGCGTTGAGTGTAATTGTAGGTCGTAATTCTGTCCGTCAACAATTTTTTTTTCAAAACACAAGTCACTTTCTTTCCAAAACTTTCTGCTTTCCACAACTCAATTCACAAAGACATTCTACATATATCTCAACACTCTACAACATTGATGACACATCACTTACATCAAGATGACATTCAGTAAGGACATAGACATCAAGTTTACAAGATGGCGACAAGGTCACAATGGCGACAACTTCACAATGTCGACAAAGTCAAAACGGTGACAAGTTCCACAATCACAAATGTTTTACACGTTTACAAGATCAAACAATATGTATGCACTATACGTTTACATTTAGTCTCCATGTTTTAAACACTGTAATAATATATATCAAAATGAGCCTTCACAATCACATTTAAATGCACTCTAAAGTTGGACAAACATTTCTAAGTTCACAAATCTAGGTTTAAATGTTAAATTATCTAAACTACGTTCATTTCACAGCCGGACGAATGCCACCACGTCCACACATGTCAGGGTCTTAAACCTGGCTCGTTAACCTAACACATGTGAGATAGTACAAATACAACGTGATTTGACTTGAGACTCAACGACACGAAGTTTCGATGGATTTATTTACAGATCACGATCTAGAGATGATCATCACAATACATAAGTTATAACAATACACTTACAAGCAACCCACAGCTTACAATCAGTCTCACAAGATGTACAAGCACTCGACTTTCGGGCCACAGAACTACACAAGCCTTTCTCCCATCATACGTCCAGTCGAGTCCGCGTCCCAGAGCTGTCTGGCTATATCCCGCAACGCGCCTGTCCACCTGAAGTGGCTTCACGAGGCCTGCGTGCGTCCTGCTTTGTCCTTGCCTGACCGCTGGCTGTCTCGTCAGCCGGCAACCTCGCAGGCAGGTAACTAATACTCGCCTGGCGGGCGTAACGATGTTACAGCATCCCCGCTAGGGACTATTCGCCTGGCGGGCGTAACGATGTCCCTGCATCTCTGCTGGCACTACATTAGACTCTGACATGGGTCTTCACACAGCCTAGTTCATAATATGATGTTAAGTCTTGGGTCTTCACACAGCCGAGGTCATAATATGATGTTGTCTTGGGTCTTCACACAGCCTAGGTCATAATATGATGTTAAGTCTTGGATCTTCACACAGCTTAGTTCATAATATGATGAGGTTGAGGTAGCCATTGTTCATCCTCTTTGTCTTTTCTCTGCAGGCAGTTCCCGTGATGTTTATTTAATGATCTACTGCCAATATGTTAGCCCAGATCGACCCCAGAGATGTAAAGAACCAAGAATACTGCCACCCCTGGCGATGGAACCATGGCCACTGGCCTGGTGAGCAAGGGTACTAACCATTAAATATGCGATCATTATAACCACATGTCAGACTATACACAGAAAGCGGTATAAATCTACAACAGAAAGCGGTATACATTTACAACAATGGATACTCGTAAGGCCACCCTGTAGATAACATTAACAAACGTATAAATATTTGATTGGCATTCATTGCAAGCTTTGCGAGCACAGACACTTTTGAATAGACAGAAGGTAGGCATAACGGAGGGGGGGGGGAGAAAGGGGTAGTAGAGACAGACAGACAGACAGACAGACAGACAGACAGACAGACAGACAGACAAACAGACATCTCTCTTTTCTCTAGGAATTCCCTCCGACAACACTTGTCAAGGATTAACTACCTGTATCTCCCCCCGGCCTCTTGTGGCAGCCATTTTAACCTTCCCACCAGGAACTACAAGGAACCGGAAGAGAAACGAAACTGTAAATGCAGGAATAACTGTTCCATAGAAATTCCGGTTCATCGGCACTTTTAGTTTCAGTGTACTGGGTTGCGCGTGCCGGGGTTGTAAAGTGCCATCCCCCACGCCTGCCGGCACTAACCCTCATCAAAGCGGGGATTATTTTTCCTTGTAACTGGCCCGTGTTTCCAGTCGGACTCAGCCTAGACTAAAATGAAGGTCTCTTTCGCACGTTTGAGGCGACCCGGGCGTATTGTGCCAAACCAATATGTTTGTAGAACAAACGGCGATCAATGGGTGATGTGGTTGGTATCGCGACCGTCTTTACTTCCCACAGCATATCTTGGTACACATGTCCGGCTGGGTCCATCTGGGAGCCCAATTCAATATTAAACATTCGACACCGCCCTGATGTGAGTTGAACTGAAGAGCATCGTAGGGCAGGCCAGCGTCTAGCCGCCACCCTGCCGCGGCTGCGGGTCTAACCTGGGTCCTAGGTCAGTGTCTAGCGATCACACATTTTTACTTTACTTTACTTTACTTTACTTTACTTTACTTTACTTTACTTCACGCTACTTTATTTTACTTTACACTACACTACACTACACTACACTACACTACACTATACTACACTACACTACACTACACTACACTACACTACACTACACTTTACTTCACTTTACTTTAATCACTTTACTTCACGTCACTTCACTTCACATCATTTCACTTAACTTCACTAACATCTGACTAACATCTAGCTAACATCTAGCTAATATCTAATTAATATCTAACTACCATCTTGCTAACATCTAGCTAAGATCTAACTAACATCTACCTAACATCTATCTAACATCTAACTAACATCTAGTTAATATCTAGCTAACATCTAACTAACATCTAACTAACACCTAACATCTACCATCTAGCTAACATCTAACCAACATCCAACTAACATCTAACTAAGATCTAACTAACATATAGCTAACCTCTAACACCAAGCTAACATACAACTAACATCTAACTAACTTCTAGTTAACATCCAGCAAACATCTAGCTAACATCTAACATCTAACTAACATCTAACTAACACCAAACATCTAAATACCATTTAATATCTAACTAGCATCTAACTTAAAACTAACATCTAACTATCATCTAACATCAAACTACCATCTAGCATCTAAATAAAATATAAATAACATCTAACTAACATCTAACTAACATTTTATTACATCTAACATCTAACTACCATATAACAGCAAACTAATATCTAACTAAAATCTAACTAACAGCTAACGTCTAGCAACTAACATCTAACTAATATTTAACATCTAAGTAACATTTTGCTAACATATAGCTAACATTTATCTAATATCTAACTAACATTTATCTAACAACTAACTAATATCTAGCTACATCTAGCTACCATACAATATCTAACTAACATCTAACTAACATCTAGCTAATATCTAGCTAACATCGAATATCTAACTAATATTAGACTTAACATCCATCTAACATCTAACTAACATCTAACTAACACCTAGCTAACATCTACCAAACCTTGTACTAACACCAAGCCAACATAACTAACATCTAACTAACATCTGGCTAACATCTAGCAACCATCTAACATCTAACTAACATCTAATATCTAACTAGCATCTAACTAATATCTAACATCTAACATACATCTAGCTACTTCTAGCTAACATATAACATCTAACTAACATCTAAATACCATCTTCATCATCATCATCAAGTGCCGTGCCGGCTGGCGTAGGCGTTCATGGCTCTCCACAGATCTCGGTCTTTGGTTTTCTGGATCAACTCTGCTGCTGATATTCCTCCATGCCACCGTCTCAATCCATCCAGCATCATTTCTCTTGGTCTGCCTCTGCCTCTCTTCCCCTCGATCTTTCCAGTTGTTACGATGTTCTCCAATGCCTCTCTTCTCATCACGTGACCGAAGAAAGATGTTTGTCTCTGTCTTATTGTTGTATATAATGTTCTAGTTTCATTAGCCTGTTTCAGGCAGTCGTCGTTAGTTACTCTGGCAGTCCAAGGAATTCGCAACATTCGTCTCAGGAACCACATCTCTGTTGCTTCTAATTTCTTAATTTGTTCATTTACATTCCAAGATTCACTGCCATACTGCAAAACTGGTTCTACATAGCATTTCAGCACTCTCTTTCTTACATTCAGTGATAGTGACTTATTGCATAAGATACTCTTCATTTTCTGAAATGCGACCTTTGCCTGCCCTATTCTGCTCCTAATCTCTGTTGTACATCTTCCATTTGATGTTATAAATGCCCCTAGGTATCTAATATTATCCACTTGGTTAAGGATTTTTCCTTCTATTTCTAACTATCATCTTACTAACATTTAATGTCTAACAACTAATATCTATCAGCTAACTAACATCTAACGAACATTTAACTAACATCTATCTAACATATGACTAACAACTAGCATCTAGCTACATCTAGCTAACATCCAACATCTAATGAACATCTAACTAACATCTGACTAACATCTAACATCCAACTAACATCTAACAACTAATTAACATCTAGTGAACATCTAGTTACCATCCAACATCTAACTAACATCTAACTAACTTCTAGCCAACATCTAGCAAAATCTAACTAACATCTTACATCTAACTAACATCTAACTAACAGCTAACGTCTACCAACCAACATCTAATATCTATCATCTAAGTAACATCTAAGTAACATCTAACTAACGTCTAACTACATCTAACTAACATCTAACTATCATCTAATATCTAACTACCATCTAACATCAAACTAACATCTACCCAACATCAAACTAATATCTGACAAACTATCTAACATCTAGCAACTAACATCTAACATCTAACTAACATCTAACTAAAATCTAACTAACATCTAACCAACAGCTAACATCTAAGTAATACCTAACATCTAACTAACATCTAACATCTTACTAACATCAAGCTAACATTTAGCTAAGATTTAATTAACATCTAACTAACATCTAAATAACATCTAACTAACATCAAGCTAACGTCTAGCTAACATCTAACTAACATCTAACTAACATCTAACATGTAACTAACATCTAATATCTAGCTAACATCTGACTAACATCTGACTAACATGTAACTAATATCTAGCTAACTTCTAACTAACATGAAACTACCATCTAACTAACGTGTAACTAACATCTAACTAACATCTATCATCTAACATCTAACCAACATCTAACTAACATCTAACTAACATCTAACTGATATCTAATTAACATCTAACTAACATCGAACTAACATCTAACTGGCATCTAACTAACATCTAACTGACATCTACCTAACATCTACCTAACATCGACATTACAGCACTCGACACGTGCCCACATTTGATCGATCTCCTTCAGAAAGTCTCGAAGAGTAGGGATATGTATATATCTTCATTGGTGCTGAATATGTATGATCGTTTGCTTTCAGATATCCTCCCGTGTGTAACAGATTATATTTCTCATGTGTTTTCGAATTGTGGTACTGCTTTCATCATTTCCGATTTCTGAAGAATGAAATTGTGGATTTAGAGCTCAAATCTCACAGAAAATTCTGAGAATGTCGTGGAATGAGACAAAGAAAACATTGAAATGCTACCGGATCTGGATATGGAAGAAGATTGGTTCATAAACAGATTCGTGTCTCGGGAACTGAAACACTTTGGTGAATGACACGTCACGGTGGGTGGGTTCCTGGTCAAGGTGGCTGGGTTCCTGGTCACGGTGGCTGGGTTCCTGGTCACGGTGGCTGGGTTCCTGGTCACGGGGGCTGGGTTACTGGTCACGGTGGCTGGGTTCCTGGTCACGGTGGCTTTGTTACTGGTCACGGTGGCTGGGTTCCTGGTCACGGTGGTTTTGTTACTGGTCACGGTGGCTGGGTTCCTGGTCAAGGTGACTGGATTCCTGGTCACGGTGGCTGGGTTCCTGGTCACGGTGGCTGGGTTCCTGGTCACGGTGGCTGGGTTCCTGGTCACGGGGGCTGGGTTACTGGTCACGGGGGCTGGGTTACTGGTCACGGTGGCTGAGTTCCTGGTCACGGTGGCTTTGTTACTGGTCACGGTGGCTGGGTTCCTGGTCACTGTGGCTGGGTTCCTGGACACGGTGGCTGGGTTCCTGGTCACGGTGGCTGGGTTCCTGGTACGGTGGCTGGGTTCCTGGTCACGGCGGCTTTGTTACTGGTCACGGTGGCTGGGTTCCTGGTCACGGTGGCTTTGTTACTGGTCACGGTGGTTGGGTTCCTGGTCAAGGTGGCTGGGTTCCTGGTCACGGTGGCTGGGTTCCTGGACGACGCGGCAAGGGTGGAGCAGCACGGAGAAGGACTCGGGACATTACAGACACTGTGAATGCATGGCACGGGAGTACATGGCCGGAGATAGAGAGGCTTGTCGCGCCCTGCGGGAGACGTGGGCGGAGATAGAGAGGTTGTTCGTGCCCCGTGATGAACGTCATATTCTGCACAGGACCTGTTACTTAAGAGAGAGAGAGAGAGAGAGAGAGAGGGGGGGGGAGGGGTGAGAGACAGATACAGAGAGACAGATAGACAGAAAGACAGATAGAGACAGACAGAGAGAGAGAGAGACGGAGAGAGACATATAGAGTGAGACAGACAAAGTGAGACACATAGACAAACAGACAGTGTGAGACAGAGAGAGTGAAACAGAGAGTGGGAGAGATAGAGAGAGAGTGAGATATACACAGAGAGACAGAGATAGAGAGAGGCAGAGACAGAGAGACAGACAGGGAGAGAGACAGACTGACAGACAGAGATAGAAAGAGACACGGAGAAAGTGAGACAGACAGAGTGAGACAGAGATGACGAGAGACAGTGAGACTGAGATAGAGAGTGTGAGAGAGTGAGGCAGCTAGAGAGAGTGAGAGAGACACAGAGAGTGAGATCTGTTGTTTCCACTGTTCAACACAGACCAACATTTTACTGTGTACATTCACATGTTCCAGTGTCTACATGCCTCCCCCCTCCCCCTCCCCCACCCCCCACCCCCACACACACACACACATCAACAAGCACCAGTTTTATCAACACAGATAATAAAATTTATCTTTTCAGCAAATATACCGGTGTTTCTAAATGTGTGTTTTGTTTAACTACATCATTAAACAACAAATACAAACATCTAAACAAACTACTAGGCCTGCTTCCTAGATCCTTCACAAACATTGTCCCTTATCCCACTGACACAATTTGTGTACACGCCCCTGTCATTCAAAAGTACGTGTTTGTAAACAGATTATAGTCGCTTAAACTGTTTTTGAAATTGAAACGTGACAATCTGTCTGTCCTGCATTGTTTCACGCCTGCATTCTTATAGCTGTGTGATTATTAGCTCCTGGTTGTTCTCGATATTTTTTGGTAAGTCTGTGTTCAACCTTCCGTGTCCGTGTATAGATTAGCATGACATAGACACCATGGTAGCTTTGTAACTAGACTAGTGCCCTGTACACACACGTTCCTGGTTCATTCGTACGAGTTAGAGAGTGTGTTTACGGCCTATCCACCTACGTACGATAATATATGGGTTGGAAAAATTCTGCGAAGAAGAAGAGACTGCCATCGATCTCCTAACATAGCAAATCTCGCCTAGTATATGTATATTTCTATTGATATTATCCGTGGGATTAAAATGTACACACAAAATTATACTGTTGAAGTCAGTGGAGAATGACAGATCTCAGAGTGAATCAAACATATCGCCTCCAGAGCACCATGGTTAGACGTGAGACCACAAGTAACCTGGACACCTCTCATATTCAGGTTAACCTGAACTCATTGTAAACGCCTCAATGTTAGTTCAATAACTCACTGAAACGCCTAATGTGAGTTCAATAACTCACTGTAAAGGCCTCAATGTTAGTTCAATAACTCACTGTAAGCGCCTCAACGTTAGTTCAATAACTCACTGTACACGCCTCAGTGTTAGTTCAATAACTCACTGTACACGCCTCAATGTTACGAAGGGGAAGTCAATAAGTTAATCACAAATAGCTGTAGAAAAACAACTACACGTGATAACAACTTGAAACCTGTTTATTTACATATATACTGTGTCCCTTTATTTCTCAACATAATTTCCACCAACATTGATGCACTTATCCCATCGTTTTATCAGTTCTCCCAAACCGGCTGCATAGAACTGCGTTCTCTGTTTTCTAAACCATGTTTTCACTTCACATTCAACTTCGACGTCATTCGCGTCCTTTAGAAAATTTGTTCTACCCAACTATGTACCGCTTTACGGGACAAACATTTGTCAGCATAAACAGGAAGCATTTCCTTATGAATGTCCTTTGCAGGCAGTCCTTTTGCCCACAAAATTAAAGAAAAAAACGCACAACAGCACGTTGCTCATTGGTTGTATACTCCGTAAGTACAGTCGTCATTTTGTTTATGCGCTGCGCATGCGCATGAGACACCTAGCGCTACCTGACGAACGGGAATATAAAGTTCGATGTTACTGATAAGTAATGACGCCTGTAGAAAACACCAACTACATTTACCTGCTAAACCACAGAACTGTGTGACATACTTATTGACTCGCCCTCGTAGTTCAATAACTCACTGGACTCTGCCCAATGTTAGTTAAACACCTCACTGGACATATCTCAATAATTCACTGGACACACCTCAATGTTAGTTCAATAATTCACTGGACACACTTCAATGTTAATTCACTAATTCACTGGACACACCTCAATGTTAGTTCAATAATTCACTGGACACACCTCAATGTTAGTTCAGTAATTCACTGGACACAGCTCAATGTTAATTCAATAACTCACTGGACACAGCGCAATATTAGTTCAATTAACTCACTGGAAACATCCCAATGTTAGTTCAATAACTCACTGGACACAACTCAATGTTTTGATTATTCATTCATCGTTAAGTTTCGGGAGGGTAAAGGCGGTAACCGAAGTACTTCAATCTTAAAATATATAGGCCGACTTGACATCGTTGATATTGTGTGTATACCCTGGATAGAACCCGGCTGCATTCCAGACAATTAAAGTTATCATATGCAATACACCATATCATTCAATGTCAGAAAGTGAGTGCTGAAGTATTTGTTTTAAAGTTATTTGCATATCCTTTACATGGCGAAGCAGTTAATCCCACCATTTTAGTATGTGTGTGATTTCTTTGTAAATTTACTCTCGGTAGTTTGCCATTGCTTTCTGAACGGCCGGCATTCATACCATTGTATGAAAACCAACGTAATGGGGACTGATGCCAACTCTCCCGCAGCTTTGTTTCGAACGCGGTATGCTGGATAACGAATTGCTTCCGTAATCTCCCGATACAAAGCCGGTTATTATTAAAACAGGACCCATGTTGCTGTATGGCAGATCAACATGAATTAAGTTAGTATACGTGTGATTTCTTCTTCTTCTCTTCTTCTGCGTTCGTAAGGAATGTTGCTTCAGACGTAATTGCGTTGTGTATGTTCACAGCAGAGCTGCAATATTTACGCCTTTCGTCAGAATTTGTTGACCGGGTTACCTTCCCGGGAGTGTCAGTTCAAGAATCATCATCACTACACTCGATATATCCCCACGCGTGCTTCATCTCTTCTTCAGCAGCCAACGATAAGTTCCCGAGCTGGTTGTACCACTGGAGATCAATTTAATGTTAATTCAGTTTTATGTAACTGTTTCAGTGGCCTCAGCTGGTTCCCAGATTGATCTCCTGTGTAATACGTGTACACCATTAGAACCGACCAATCATTTCTCTTCTTTAAATGTTTGATAATATCCTGGACACAGCATGTACGGTCCGATGTGATTGTGTGTTTGTTATTTGACCTATTGTCAGAGCCTAGCTTAGCTACGCAGCAACATCGTTACGGCACCCGGCGGACAAGAGTTGTCGGCTGGCGAGATTCTTACCTGACACGCGACCAGCGCTGACGACAGACGCACGCAAAGCCACGTGACCCCAAGCGAGGCAGTGGGCAGTGTGTGTGTTAATCTCAGACCAAGCTGGGACTGGACATCTGAACGGACGTGTGTGTCGAGAGCAAGGCGTTTTGTGTGAATCTCCGTGGTTGTGAGCTGAACGACTGATATCGTGAGCGTCAGACCTATGAGCTGTATTGTGGTTGTGAGTTGTTATATGTTGTACATTGCTGTAACTATTGTTATGTATTTAATGTGGTAATAAATCCATTGAACTTGTGTTGCTATGTCTTACGTCGAATTACGTTGTACTTGTACTGTCTCACATGTGTTAGCCAACGAGCCGAATATAAGATCCTGACATGTGTGGACGTGGGTTGCTCGTCTTTATTTAAGAACCTAATATATTTAGACGTGTGTTGTTCATCTTTGTGATTTAAAACTATAATTCTTGTACTTGTAAAATTTGTCAAGGTTATAGTGATGTACATGTGATCGGAAAAGTCTCAGTGTGATCCATTACTACATTGTCTAAATATGTTTAAGATCATTAGTAAATGTACAGTACATATTGTTTGATCCTGTAAACGTGTTAAACATTTGTGATCTGTGAAAATTGTCATCGTTTGACCTTGTCAACATTGTGATTTTGCCACCATTTTGACCTTGTCGCCATCTTGTAAACTTGATGTCTTTGTCCTTACTGAATGTCATCTTGATGTAAGTGATGTGTCATCAATGTTATTGAGTGTTCAAATACAGATAGATTGTTTTTGTGTATTGAGTTTGTGGAACGCAAAGAGTTTTGGAAAGAGTGTAACTTCTGTTGAAAGAAACACTGTTGACGACAAATTTACGACATACAATTATACTCGACGCCATCCAAACCTAATCAACACTTAGTGACTTGCAGGCACACACCAACAAACACACGCTAACTTATTTCTCTCCAAAAACAAAGCAGGTTTTGCGTACCATCCATAACCCTGCCGTAGAGGTCATTCGTGGTTCTGAAGTACGACCCTACAGTTTTCTAGCCCGATTGCCCAACCTTTCGTCACCATATCCAAGGGCACTTGAGTATATTTTTCTTCACTTTAACTTTACGTATGCATTAGTGGGCACGCATCGTATAGTCAAATCAATTGTAAGTTGTTTTTCTACTAACCATTTACAACATATTTTGTGTGATTGATATTCATTGACGTATTTTCTCCATCATGTCGTCATTATTTGATTTCATCGATATGGGTTTGAAATTAAAGTTAGAAGGTGATGAATTAACAAAATGGAGTGAAAAGAAATACGCAGAATACCTACTTGTTCAGGAAAAAGCTGCCGAACGCGAAGATAGAGCAGCAGAACGAGCTGCCAAGCAAGCAGAGGCAGAAACAGCCTTGAAACATGCAGAAATGGCTGCAAAACAAGCTGAAGCAGAAACAGCCTTGAAACATGCAGAAATGGCTGCAAAACAAGCTGAAGCAGAAACAGCCTTGAAACAGGCAGAAATTGAGAAAGCTGCCAAGCAAGTAGAGGCAGAAACAGCTCTAAAAAGGGCTGAGATTGAGAATGAAACAGAGTTGAAAAAGGCAGAAATAGCAGCTCAGAGTAAGAGGGAAGAACTTGAATTACAGTTGAAAATAAAACAACTCGACACTGAGACTGCAATAAATAAAGAGTCAAAGAAATCTGAAAGACTGGAAAAAGAAAACCAGTATAAGAAGTACCAAGGTATCGTTCGTAACTATACCTCGGGTGACTGCATAGCAGCCTTTACCCAAAATTTTGAGACATTAATGGAACATTACCAAGTTCCACTTTCGGAATGGAATATTTTATATATGAGGAGTCTATCTGGGGAACCTCTGAAAGTCATTGAAACCATCCCCAAAGACCTCAGAAAAGAATACCATTACATCAAATCTAAAATAATGGCACATTTCATGTTAGATGAAGCAGGGTACAGAGAACAATTCAGTAAACTGAGTCCAAAATCAACTCAAACGTTCTCTGACTACCTCTGTTTAGTCCGAGACATTTTCAGCAAATGGACTTCATCAGCCAAAATTAACAAAAATTATGATAAATTAGAAGATCTCATTATTCGAGATAAAGTTATTTCTTCTATCCCACCATCTTTTTCTAAGTTCTTGCAGGAGAATGAATGCACAAGTGTGGAAGAAATGGAAAGACGTGGGTCGGCCTATTATACGGCAAATAAACAGTGTTTTGCCACTGAAGCTACTGACAGTAACTGGGTAGCAGCAGCCAACTATGAGAACAACTATAGTAGGCAAAAACCACACAAGCCTACCTCTGATAGAGTTAGACAATGCACTCACTGTAAATTGTCTCACCATTTGAACGAGATGTGCGATAAAAACCCAGGGTACCTAACATACTTGCAAAATATGGTAAACAGACAAGACATAGAACGTAAATCGTTCAAAAATGCACGTAAATGTTTTCTCTGCAAGGCTTACGGTCACTATCGTATGGATTGTAGAGGCAGGCATATGACCAACAAAGCCAATGCCGCCTTGTTCGATAGCTCAACGTCAGAAGACGAAAATCCAGAAAAACATCCTGTACATGCAGCACAGGCTTGTGATGTATTCAGTGCCAACAAATGCACTGTCTGTAATACCTTCAATGAAAATGGTACCTTAACATGCGGGCACGCCGTCCCTATTGCCAATGAGGAAGCTAACTTGGCAATAGACTCAAGATGCAGTTCAGCAAAGAATGTAAGAAAAGTGAACATCACAGACATGAAGACAACACCAGACTTTGTACCATATTGTAATAATGTTGTTAACATCACTCAACCTCATTCTTTATATAAAGAGGTCAATGCTCAACAAGAAAGTGAGGAATTGAACAAAACCTCAAAACTGTTGTTAGGAAAAGTAACATTCCATAAAGGTTACATCAATAACACAGTATGCACATGTGTACGCGACACAGGGTCCTGTCTTATCGGTCTTCGAAAGACCTTAGCTGATCCTAAAGACTACCTAGATGAGTACATCTATTGCAAAACTGTTTCAGGGACAGTAGAGAAATATCCCATGGCATGGGCCAATATAAAATCACCTTTCCTATCAGGCCGAGTAACTTGTGCTTTATTAGACAATCCATGTTGTGATTTATTAATTGGAAATGTATTAAATGTGACAGATTACATAGAGTCCAAACCTCACACAAGGCAAAAAGTTAACACCACAACAAATACTGCCTTAACTACCCCACTCATCATACAACAACATGATGAACAGACCAAGATACCACACCATACCAACGTGATTACCATCTCAGAACAAGAAGAAACAGAAACTGGTGTGTATCAGCACAGAGAAAAAGGTGCAGAAAACAAACAGTTCACAACAGCGTGGAAAGATCACAAATCATCATGGTATATACTATACCTCTTATACTCTCTGTTAACTACAGACATAACCAAGTGCACACAGTGGATAGTTATACTTGCACTACTGATTGTAAATACAAAACAAATGTCTTCACAAACAGTTATATTTCCACATCATCATGACACAACACAGATGATATTACTCATGACAAACCAGCAGACTTTGTTACTTATGTCATTACTGTTGAACCAAATTTTGTTACTGCCACTCAGAAGCTCTATGTTAAATCAACGCATACGAATACCTATGCTGAACAATGTAAAACATCAGTCGGTGGAATTACTGACAAAAATCAGCAACAAATTACCCTACATATTTTGGAAAATATACACATATTGCAAAAGATCATACAAACATGCACGATTACATTTCACAACTATACATGGTGTATTATTATTGTTTGAACTATTGAATGTATACACACATGTACGAGTGCAGGTTTGGAGATAGCACTCAAAATGATATCAACATGAAATTTAAAAATCCTTTTGGAAGATTTTAACCGTAACCCACTCTATATCTTTAGATCCATTAACTCCAGACTGGCCTTGTCTGCCATACGACTCCTCCTATCTGACATTCCTAATATCATTCACTATGCTGACGACATCTGTGTCCATACAGAGACAACGACGAAACTATAACATTGACACCTGGACAGGACGTTCTACTACTACTACCTAGTATCAGACAGCACTGACTAACAGTGAAGCCTTCAAAGGTGAGCATGGCTTACCAAGAGATATCATTTTTGGGGTACAGAATATCCAATGGCTTTGTCATGACAGACAACAAAATTGTCTCCAAAATTCTAAAACTGTCACTTCCAACAAATAAGAAACAAGTCCGCAGTTTGTTGGGACTTATTAATTATTATAGAAACTTTATTCCTGATTTTTCAGAACTGACTGAGGTTTTTTTCGAACTTACTAACCAAGAATAAACCCGAAAAAGTTGTAAACGATGAATGCCTACAAAATGCATTTGATAAAGTTTTGGCACACTTTTCTGATAAGAATACACCTAATCTCATCCTTAAATTGCCCAACATTCGTTTACCTTTCAGATTGAGAACAGATGCTAGCTCCATTGCGATCGGTGCAGTCCTTTTGCAGGAATACAACGATATCCTGCATCCCGTTTGTTTTCTATCAAGAAAACTAAGACCCCGAGAGCGGGCCTGGTCCATTCCTCAGTTAGAGGCATTGGCCTTAGTAGAAAGTGTAACAAAGCTGTCCAGATATCTTCTAGGACGTCACTTTATCATCGAAACTGACAACAGTCCATTAAGGTATATCAATTCCACAGTACCATCAAATAACATGATTGCTCGCTGGTCCTTGAAGCTTCAGAATTTCAGTTTTGAAGTTCGCCATATTCCCGGCAGAATGAATACAATCGCCGACCTTTTGTCCCGTTGTCCGACAGACCCAGTAAGCAATGTCTGAGTGCACTGTGTAATATTACACTCAGCCCAACACAGCCACCAATGTGTGAATTCTTTTTTCCATTCACCTACTGTGTAAGGTCAATAATCAAAATTGTGATACGGTTTGGAGACCGACATGTATAATATACTTATTTTAATCAAGTCATGTAATGAGTGTAGTATAATTGTGTAGTGTGTGTTAGAATGAGAACGATATTAATTGTATATATATACACCAAGAACAATGTCACAGACGCTTAACCACTTACCAGAAGCGAACTTTACCATTGTGACATTTGTGGGTGATTTTTTTTCACCGTGATATTTTAACATGTGCAAATGTGGACCGAACATTGACTCCTACATCACCTCTACAGCGAATGTGATCCAAATCGTTCGACGTGTGAACACATCGGAAATAAGAACATTCCATCATAATCCGTTGTCATACTATAACATCAGACACGAACTGTGAGAACATTCTACTATCCGTTCCGAAATAGAACCGGATCATTTGTGTTCAGAAAATGTAACATCAACCAAATTTTTCGTTTCGTGTGCATTTCCGGTATAATTTAAAAAGTATAACATAATTAGCAGACTATGTACAAATGTCCAAAAATTTATGACACTTGTAAAATCCTTTCGAATCTATAAAATATAATATACCAATTGGGTACTTATTTATTTTGATTAGTGTAATCTTAGAATTATATCTTGATTAATGTATTCATATTACCGACTTTTTCTCGTTAATATGAAGAAACGTCAAGCAATGACGCTAAGAAATTAAATAATTATTGTAATGTATGGAATTTCTTAAATGTCAAAATTACTTCCCTTGCATTTGTGAATTACATCAAGGGCCATAATTTGAAACATATTCATTAATGTGTATTGTATAGATAGACATTTTGTTGCTCAAATGGTTTGGCACATCAGGTAGGCGTCCACCAAGCATGTCATAGAGCGGCCAACATTGCAAACCAACATAAGAACTCCTGACCAAATGAGGGCAGAGTTTAAGTGTTTAATACGACTAATACAAAGCCGTATTTCAGTCTGGCTAGATGGTTGTTGCAAAACAATCATATTATTACGTTTTTTTCAAATAGCTGCGAGGTAGATGCGTGAAGCTGGTGCTACTGATCTGACTGGGTATTAGTGCAATGAAGGTAACCAGGCATCGGGGGGATGAAACCTGATTTGTGTTAAAAATTGTACTTCATTTGTCATTTCAATGCAACTTACATTTTTTTTGGATGTATTTCTATGCCTTATATGTATTTTCATGCATAACACTGGGAAAAAGTAGTCTCTGACATGTAATTAACACTACCCCAGTATATACATACATCATGAATGAAAGATGGCATCTTTCATTGAAGTACCCGGGGAGAATGTCAGAGCCTAGCTTAGCTACGCAGCAACATCGTTACGGCACCCGGCGGACAAGAGTTGTCGGCTGGCGAGATTCTTACCTGACACGCGACCAGCGCTGACGACAGACGCACGCAAAGCCACGTGACCCCAAGCGAGGCAGTGGGCAGTGTGTGTGTTAATCTCAGACCAAGCTGGGACTGGACATCTGAACGGACGTGTGTGTCGAGAGCAAGGCGTTTTGTGTGAATCTCCGTGGTTGTGAGCTGAACGACTGATATCGTGAGCGTCAGACCTATGAGCTGTATTGTGGTTGTGAGTTGTTATATGTTGTACATTGCTGTAACTATTGTTATGTATTTAATGTGGTAATAAATCCATTGAACTTGTGTTGCTATGTCTTACGTCGAATTACGTTGTACTTGTACTGTCTCACATGTGTTAGCCAACGAGCCGAATATAAGATCCTGACACCTATGCTGGTTTAATATAAATTATAAGACCTGTGGTGATATCTCAATGGTTTGATACAAATTCTGTCCGTATTCCATAGTTCTTTCTGGAGTGTCTAGTTGCTCGTGCGTCGAAGTACACTTGTTCCTGCAGCCAGGCGCTATCGCCATTTGGAGGTGACAGGTTTGAATCCCTGTCGGTAACTATAGTTTTCAATTTGTATGTTTTCTAGTGCATCCTCTAGTCTTTACTTCTTTCCTCTCCTTCTGTGAGCGCCAAACAATACTACGTGTGTTTATTTATGCAACTAGTTGTACCACTGATCGTCCGATTCAACGTCCGCCTGTTTTTTCCCCTGCACCTTGAGTGTATTCCAGAACTCTCTGTACCCCAGCGCTGAATAAGCCCCTTCTGTTGCGATCCTCTTTCTCTTTTACTGCACTTTCCACTATGTCACAGAGAACTTCATAAACATCAGCCTTGCCATAAAGTAGCTCGTTGCCCAAAGGAGAGACAACTGCCAGTTTTGTTATTTCTTCGTACACCTGCATGTCCTGAGCAGAAAACCCATACTATTTTCTTGAGCTAACTTGGTTTGACGTCAGGCAAGGAGTCCTTCGGGGTTGTGTGCTATCGCCCTATTTGTTTAACGTGTACGCCGAAAATATAATGAGAAATGTCAGAGATGATATAACCAGGGAGCAGTATGATGCCCTAAATATCGGCGGCCATGAAATACCAGAGATTCGATATGCTGATGACACAGTATTACTATCCACATCACAGACTGGTATAGAAAACTTAATAACCTCGACCCAAAGAAATAGTTAAAATGACAACTTATATCTTAACATGGCAAGAACAAAAGATAATGCATACAGATAACAATATTATGGAGAAAGAAATTCATGTGAATGAGGAAAGGTTGGAGGTGGTGGAACATTTCGAATATCTTGGGTCATTGTTTACCAACAATGGTGACACAATGAAAGAAATTAAACGACGACAAATCAATTGCTATTCAAAGACTAAAACAATTGAATAAATTATGAAGTGAGACAGATAGAACTACAAAAATTAGATTTGTAAGTGCACGCATCTTTCCCTTTGCAACAAACGCCTGTAAGGCCTGGACACTTACTAAACAAGATGAACAGTGCATAAATGCCTTTGAATATAATTCTTGTTGTAGACGGGTTCTAAGAATATCTTAGGTAAAGAAAAGAACGAAGGCATCCATACTTCAAGAGCTGAATATTGAAGAGGGTTGGCTATTAAAGACGATAAAACAAAGAAAATTGACATATTTTGGTCACTTGACATGTCATGACAGTTTGGAGAGAACAATAATGGAGGGGTATATGCCTGGGAAGAGAGGAAGAGGAAGGCCAAAGAGAAGGTGGGTGCAGGATGTGGCGGATGATCTTCAGATGCATGTATTGGACGTGGGACATCTTGCTTATGATCGAGAGGTTTTCCGGAAGATTGTTATAGGAGCGAGGTTCTTCAAAGGCCATGCTACTGAATGAATGAATGGATGAATGAATGAATGAATGAATGAATGAATGAATGAATGAATGAATGAATGAATGAATGAATGAATGAATGAATAAATGAACTTGTCGAGAGAGGTGAACCTCCACGCGAACATTTTATTCTATAATATACGAAGCATGCTCCAAGCAAGTCCATTACAAACACAACATCAGACCCCCACCCCCACCCCCACCCCTCCCCAATCCCTACCATTATCATATTGGCTAGATTTTGGTTACGAAGACAGTGATCCGGAGTCAATCCTATTATTGGCAGGATTATTTTTATCCCACTAGCACGGTTCTTTGGTAGACCCAGCCGTGCCTGATGGACACGGTACATATAGTCTGTTTACTTTTGTCTGCCTCAATATAAAATTCCATATCTCAGTAACCAACTGAGGGAAAATGATGAGATTTAGCTTATAACCTCATCATTATATCCACTCAACAACAAAAAAATTTGTTATGAAGATTGTACAGCTGATTTAAAAGTGTGTTTATATGCGATATATAATTGACGGGTCAGAAATTAAGTGCACATTATTAAATGTATTACGTCTTCACACGGAAACATTAGCGTTGAATAGTTAATTTTCTCGTTTGACATGGGATTGGCCTTATGATAAGAGCCTCGCGTAGTGGAACTGGGCGGTGTTGCCATTTTGACGCTTTTCGCACCAAATTTAGTGCTTTTTCAAGTCAATTAGTGCCAAAAATTTGCATTTAGCGCGGCCGCGCGAATTTGGTGCTTCACAATATTTTTTGTGCTTTTTGGTGCTTTTTTGGTGTGGGTAAAAATTACTTTAAAAATCATTTTGGGAACACTAAAAAGCCGAATTTGAACTGAAACGAGGGAGTAAAACAGTATTAGTACATTACCGCGCAATATTCACGCAATAACTCCCTTTAATACGATTTAGTTAAAGTGAGTGACTGCAACGCTATAAAAGATTGTTTAAACAAGAATGGACTTGAGTTTCAAAGACTAGTTGCACTCGGCACTGGCAATGCATCTATGACAGGTGTACACAACGGAGTATATGTTTTGCATATCCTTTACAGGACATTGCTGTCAACATCAGCATCTTTCAGCTGATTGTTGATTTCTTGGCAAGATTACACTCAGTAGTTTGCCATTGCTTTCTGAGCGGCCGGCTCACATACCCCGTAAGTCACCGATGCGATTCGAACCACTGCTGATTCTCACCGTCGTCACGTTACTCACGAGAGTATACGAGATTACGGAGAAAAGTCGCTAATCTCTAGGCCAGGAAGCCGGGAATGGAGTATATACAAAATTAAAATCCGAAGTTCCTCATCTGGTAATAGTTAGGTGTGTATGTCATTCCCTTCAGCTGGCAGTGTCACAGGCTGCAGCTGCTTGTCTGCCCAGGAACATAGAGTTCATGATTAGAGAAACATATAACTGGTTTTCTCACTCAAGTCTTCGTCAAGCAAAATACATGGAGCTTTTTTGCTTCAATAAATGATGGACAACATCCGCTGAAGGTTGTTCAATTAAGCCAGACACTGATGGATACCCATTCATTCTGCCATTATCAGAATATTGCAGCAGTGGTTCGAGCTCAGAAATCATGTTGATATAGCAAGACTCAACGAGCGCTGTTATACAACAGAACTTAAAAATTCTATGTTTAGCGACATGAAAAACTATGTGTATTTCATATTTGTCAAGCATATTCTCGGAGAAGTTCAAAGTGTGAATAAGAAATTCGAAGCAGATATGCAGGATCCAACAAAACTACTCAGCGATCTTGTCCAACTTACTGATTCCATCAGTTCAAAGATTGCTATTCCTGGGAAAAAATTAACAGAAAGTGATGCTATTCAAGATGATTATTCAGATCCTAATCCCAATCTATTTTATGAGTTTGAGAAAGAAATAGCAGGCTACCAGGTTCCTGATGAGAAAGAAATTCGTGGAAGGTGCCTCCAGTTTTTAATAGAGCTGTTGACGCAGCTGTGATTACGTTTGCCGGATAACGTTCGAGTGCTGCAGTGTATGTCATGTCTTAGTGGAAGTGAATGTCTACAGCCAATGAAGCCCTGTATATTGGATCTTGCTAAAATGTTTGTAGAAGATGCAGCTACTCTCACCCGCATCGATTTCCAGTGGAGAAAACTTCATCATATGCAGTGGACACAGACCTCTGACATACTTAGACTGTGGGCAGAAATAGCCTCATACAGGGATGCCACCGGTGAAAATCCTTTCCAAGATCTTACAGATTTAGCTTTAACTGTGCTCATTTTACCTCATTCTAATGCGGACGTGGAGCGTATTTTCAGTCAGATGGGAATTATAGAATCAAAATTGCGGAACAGACTGATCATTAAAGGTTTGACAGCTGTTTTGACTATTAGATATGAAATGAAAATATAAGGCAAATGCTGTCACGATTAAAAACTACCTAAGGATATTCTACGAAAAATTTGATCACAGGTGGCATATACACGTTTCTTTCAATTAAAATCATCATCATCATAATCATCATCATCATCATCATCATCATCATCATCATCATCATCGTCGTCGTCGTCGTCGAAGGAAATAGCTACAGAAACTGAAGAGGAGTTGTCTGAGTGGGATTTGGCAGATCTGGAATAAACTTTATTCTAATATTCAGTGATAATAATAAATTATAATGTGCTACTTTATAACATTTTGAATGAATACCGTCAGTGCTTGTTTTAATGCTTTCCCAAAAAATATTGTTGCAATTTACTGCTTTTTTGGTTCGAGAGTAGTTCTGCTTGGGATTTGGCGGATCTGAAAATAAACTTCATTGTAATATGAAGTGATAATAATAAATTATACTGTGCTACCTTGTTACATTTGTAATAAAAACAGTTGGTGCTTTTTTTTTTTTTTTTGGTGCTTTCCAAAAAATGGTGGTGCTTTTTGGTGCTTTTTTGGGTCGATTTTGGTGCTTTTTCATCAAAGGGAGATGGCAACACTGGGCATTACTGTATTCATTTTATACAGTGACCTGAAATATGTGAGCGCCGATCACGACACGCCTCTGCAAAAGTATCTTCGTTTGTCAACAGTTGCCTTGAATGTAAGTAACCTTAAGAAGGTCAGGAAGTATCCACAGGTAAATTATTTACCATACCTGGGACACGAAGTGGCCTGGGCAAAGTCTGTGTTTTAGTAAGCGAACACATCATTCTCTCGTGTGTCGCGCAGTAAATGCAGTCAGAACATCCTGGTAGCTGGTGTCCACGTTCTTATCTCGAATACACACTCCTTGAGTTTGTCATAGTTCACAGCTTGGCTCCTGTACACACTGTGCTGCATGACGTATCGTAACACACTGTGTACACGCTTAGTGACGTATTGTACACACTGCGTGATGTACTCTACACACTGCTATACTTGCTGTGTACATTGTGTGATATATTTTACACAATATGTGACTTATTGTACAGACCGTGAGACTTACACACTGTGGGACGTATTATGTGTATACCATCAGACAAATGTACACACTATGTGACCTACTTCCTAACAATCTCTGTGTTATCTATTAGAAGTGCGACTCTCACACTCTTCTGTCCTGTTATGGTCTGGTCTTCATATGTTTACTTCCAACTGCAGTAATGTAGGAAACGTAACATAATCTACTTTCTTTTTAACTATGTCTCTCTCTCTTTCTCTCTCTCTCTCTCTCTCTCTCTCTCTCTCTCTCTCTCTCTTCTCTCTCTCTCTCTCTCAATCATTCACTCACTCACTCTCTCTCTTCTCTCACTCACTCACTCTCCTCAGTGTGTGATTCTCTTTCTATCTGTGTGTCTCTCTCTTTCTCTCTCTTTCTATCTCCGTCTGTCTGTCTGTCTGTCTCTCTCTCTCTCTCTCTTTCTCTCTCTCTCTCTCTCTCTCTCTCTCTCTCTCTCTCTCTCTCTGTCCACAGCTATCTACCCGTCTCTCAAACATAAACTGTCCTGCTATCCATTCACCTATCCATATATCCATATATTCCCCCATCCACATTTATCTCTCCCTCCGTCGATCTATCCACCGACTGGCTCAAACATTTATCTCTCTCTCTCTCTCTCTCTTTCTCCGTCGATCTACCCACCCACTAGGTCACACATTTATCCCTCCACCCAGGTCCACTTGCCATCCCAAGTGTGCTGGTGTCCATCAAACTGGTCACGCTCTGCTGTCCACCGATGGCCTGGCTCCATCGTCCTCGGCCAGGAATATCCTTAGCCTGAAATAAGATCGCAGTTATTATTGTCACAAACACGGATAAACGATACACGGTGTTCTTTGTCTTCGCTATGCCATTTCTGAGTTGAACCTAATGACCTCTCAGTGTGTACATCCGGTTGACTTGAGTTACAACACTAGCAACTTTCAGTTTAGCTGTGACACGGTGTGTATAAATGTGAACAATATAAAATGACACAAAGTAGTACAGCTTTACATAACATATTTACGACACATACAGGACGTTGCGGCGATTAGCCTTCATCAAGAAACAAACACATTCACAAACACAACATATAGTCAAAGAGATTTCCTGTGACTACATCAAAAGGTGACGACAGGACGAGAAGACCAAAAGGATGAAAAAATTAAAGCAATGAAGAGAAAATGAGAATTGAAAAATATGTTCATATTTGCCTCACAGTTCCGATCTGCTTCCGATCTACTTACCTTACAGATCGAAACTGTGAGTTAAGTATGAACATTTTTATCAATTCTCATTTTCTCTTCATTGCTTTAATTTTGTTTCATCTTTTCATTCTTCTCGTCCTGTCGTCACGTGTTGATGTAGTCACAGGAGATCTCCTTGACTATATGTTGTGTTTGTGAATGTGTTTATTTCCTGATGAAGGCTAATCGCCGCAACGTCCTGTATGTGTCGTAAATTTGTTATGTAAAGCTGCACTACTTTGTGTCATTTTATATTGTTTACATTTTCACAGCTTTCCGCAGTTCCACCCAATTTGATTCATGTGTATAAATGTGGTGTGTCTTGGGGGAAATCGCCATCAACCTCAACACCAGGCTAGTCTACTAAGCAATTTTACATTCAGTAGTTTCGCCATTGTTGTCTGAACGAGAAGTCAACATTGACATCCAACTGACCGATGGAGGGAATGAACCCCGTACCCCACCAATATCGCACCGGATCTTAAAATGCTACATTATGAAATGCCGCGGCCACTAGACCTCATTACATTAATATAAATTGCTTCACTGGTGTCCACACGGCTTGACACCAAGCCAGGGTGCGTCTAGTTTGGTTCGGCTCAGTCAAGGAAGTTCGTGTCTAATTATACAAAAATAGACGCCAAATCTCGTGAGGACAGAAGTGTTTCTCAATCAGCTCGCCCACTTGTTACATACGTTACATTTTACTTCTGTCCACTTATGACGCCGGCTCAGTGTCGAAAGGGCTACGGGTTACGTTTGAAACACAGCTGCGGGCGGTTTGACAGCAGACCGTTTTGCGTTAGTTTCCATACAATGGTATGAGTGCTGGTCGTTCAGAAAGCAATGACAAGCCACTGAACGTAAACTTGCCCAGGAATCACAAGCAGCTAAAACATGCTGGAGTTAACGGCCACGTCCTGTAAGAATAAGCAACTAACTACTTATGTCTGAACAGTTAAAGTAGTTGCCTGTCCTTTACAATCATCTACGGTATTTATTGGATTATTGTGGTTTACTGGGTAATTTGAGTTCACTAGTTTGCTGTTTAGAGAACTGGTTACTCGCATCGGAAGAGGAGACGGTACACATTCTTTAAGCATGTCATGAGCAGGGAGAAGTTGGAGTACGTGGTGACATCGGGAAGGTTGGAGGGGAAGAGAGGCTGGGGGAAACCAGGAGAGAAAATGCTGGACAGTTTAATATTGTGTCATTGAGGAAGATAATATCACAAATGATTTTCAGTACAACAGACAGAGGGCTGAAGACAGACTTGATCACCCTCGCCTCACAGAAGAATTGTTCCATTGTTTTCTGAACGGCCGACGTTTCATACAATGGAAATCAACGCAAAGTGATCTGCTTCTAATCTCCCCCTGCTGAGCTCGAACCTTGGGCTCTGTATGCCGGGGAATGATGAAACTGCGCGTCTCACTATCCCCCAACCCACAGAAGCCAGCGGACAAAAGTGCCTATAATTAATCATCTGAGACGCAAGACTACTATTTGGTCCAGATATATCGACTGCAATGAAAAAGACAACAGGTGAACTCAGGGAACAAACGGTAAAAGAGGAATTCAACTAACGGCTGCGAGAGTAGTATAGGGTGTATTTTTAATGACTGTGCAGTGTTTGAAAATATTGTTGGTCTAAGTTTTGTATTCACCCTCTGCAAAGTTCATGCAACATAATAAGTAAATACAAAACTTGGACCGGCAATATTTTTTAAATACTGCAAAGTCATTAAAAATACACATTGTACTTTAAAAATACAACGCAGTTAAAGGGGGGGGGGGGGGGGTGGAGGCATGTGATTGGGGAGGGGGGGGGTCACTATTTAAGCTAGATGAGAAGACGGTGAGAAACAAACACGAGCATACAAACAGTGAATCACAGGAGGGGAGCGAAGGAAGCACATTACAGCCAATTTCCCTTGAAGGTAAACATAACTGAATGGATGAGAACACAGGCTCTTAAACTTCCGGTATGTTAATTCCGAGGTAGGGGTTCAGCTCTTACACAGGTCAGCTTGACTAAAATGTTGACTTCTCATCCTTAACTTGTGGACGTAAATTACAAGTACCTCAAAAGTCGAAATGAATTCGCCTGATGGCGAGGGACACTGACAATTAGGAAAGCTAATCCACATGCAGACATCAGTCATGGTGAACTTCCCTGCAGTGGCAACCACTAGTAGAAGTAGCACTTGTATGGACTACGCTTGAGTTTAAAGCCAGAGCGGAAACAGCGAGTAACTTCCGAGGTCTGATAGAGATAAAGTGACACCATAAAGGCAACAGTTACAACAACGCGAAACATAGATAAAGATAAAGCGACACCATAAAGGCGACAGTTACAACACAAGACAGATAATGATAAAGGGACACCATAAAGGCGACAGTTACAACACAAGACAGATAATGATAAAGGGACACCATAAAGGCGACAGTTACAACAACGCGAAACATAGATAAAGATAAAGCGACACCATAAAGGCGACAGTTACAACACGAGACAGATAAAGATAAAGCGACACCATAAAGGCGACAGTTACAACACAAGACAGATAATGATAAAGGGACACCATAAAGGCGACAGTTACAACACAAGACAGATAATGATAAAGGGACACCATAAAGGCGACAGTTACAACAACGCGAAACATAGATAAAGATAAAGCGACACCATAAAGGCGACAGTTACAACACAAGACAGATCAAGATAAAGGGACACCATAAAGGAGACAGTTACAGCATAAGACAAAGACAGCTGGACGGGAGTGAAACAATCTGTCTTGACAGCTGGGAATTATTTCTAATTGTTTCGTTTATTATACCTAACTGTACATAATATATGAGTATGCACTAATGTAGTTGCTCAATTATCATTTATATTCTTGTTGTTGTGTTGTTGTCCTTATTTATTTCAATTTGCTGATCAAGGATTATTGCCGCAACGCCGTCTAATTTATTTTATTCTTGTAGAAATAGATCTTCCGCATTTAGTGTTTCTCTTGTATGGCATTGAGGTAGTCACATGTCAGTAGTAAGAGTACAAGAGGGGACAGTCAGCAATGGGAGAAAGTCAACAACAGGAGACAGCAGGAGACAGCCAACAACAGGAGACAGCAGGAGACAGCCAACAACAGGAGACAACAAGAGACAGTCAACAACAGGAGACAGTCAACAACAGGAGACAGTCAACAACAGGAGACAGTCAACAACATGACCAGGAAGGAGAAAGATAAAGAAGAGAACCCTTCTCCACGCCTTGAGGCATTCTGGGTGCAGTGGTTCGAATCGAGTCGGTAACTTACGGGGTATGTGAGCCGGCCGCTCAGAAAGAAATGGCAAACTACTGAGGGTGATCTTGCCATGAAATCAACAATCCGCTGAAAGATGCTGATGTTGACAGCGATGTCCTGTAAAGAATATGCAAACATTTAAATTTAAAGTTTGTTAGTAATCGATCTCTGTGTTTTGTTTTAAAGTCCATACAGAAGTTCTGGTCTGAAGTTAGAGTTAAGTATTCTTACGAATTAAAATAGGACACAAAGGACGGCCAACATGATCAACAAGTAGCTGTGTCATTTATTTTGTGTCTTGTTTACGTGTTTTTTTTAAAATCTATTTGTGTTGTCCTGTTATTGATAAAGATTCTTAGAATCAAAATGTCGGCCGTCCTTTGTGTCCTATTGTGCGTTTTTTTTATAATTTTTATTATTTCATTTTATATATGTATTGATTGCTTCTGATTTTGGATGTCACTTATGTTGTTTTTCACATGTGTACGATAGATTTCCTTGTAAGGTATGTGAACTATGTGCATTGTGTCTGTGTTTAGTGTCTCTTTGTTTTCGCAGGAGCTAAATATACCTAACTGCTTGCAATTCATATTGTTACATCCTGCTGCGGCCGCTGCTCTTTCTTTTGTTCCATAAGTATTCTTAGTTACAGTGAAAGCTGCAAGAAGTCTGGATCGCAAATTTACTTCCTGCTGCCTAGAGTAATTTCCGCAATCAGAGCTTGTAATGTTGTAGCTATGTACCAACTAGGAATGACAACGCAGATGGTGGTAAAAAATCAGTATGCGATAAAATATATCGAAGTTCGTGAGTCACCGATATGAGATTAAATACATGAAAGTGTGTGAGTCACAGATATGAGATTAAATATATGGAAGTTAGTGAGTCACCGATAACTGGCGCAGCACAACTAAGAGTCCCTTTGCTGAGTCCAACCAATCATGATGAGTTATTGTGTTCTAGATTGTAGAACCAATCCTGGTCTACGGAAATGGATCATGGACAATTAGAAGGCGGGAGGAATTATGTGTAAATTGTGGAGTTGTGGTTTTATAAAATAATTATGAGACCACCGTTGATGGATAAACAGGGCAATGAAGATATCTTGGAATTAATTAACTCACAAAGAGAGCTAGTTATTCGCAACAGAAGAAGACAGCCCACATTCTTCGGGCGCGAAAAGAGGAAATCTGAGTATGTCGTCACAATGGGAAGGCTGGAGAGAAAGAGAGGCCGGGGAAGACAAGATAGAAGATTCTGGACCGTTTGACATAATGTTATGGAGGAACGTCGGTGTTAGAAATTACTGGAAAAACAAGCGACATGGGGCAGTGGACAGACAATGATCACCAATGCCACATAACATGGATTGTAAGAAGAAGATTATAGAGATGAGTAAATTCTTCAGGTCTATCTCCGTGGCGAAGGGCTTACGGACGAAGTTCGTAATCGCGTATACCCGCGTTCGAAACACAGCTGCGTGCCATTTGGCAGCAGACCGAGTTGCGTTGGTTTTGCGTTGGTATCGGTGCCGATCGTTCAGAAAGCAATGGCAAACTAATTAACGTAAATTTGTCAAGAGATCACAGCGGCAGAAATGCTGGCGTTGATCTGGATGTCTTGTAAAAAGGGTATGCAAAACAAAAACAAAAACAAAAAAATACTTCAGTGAATGTCACTAGAGGTATGTCGGGAGTGAAATCTTTGGAGCGTTATTCTCACAAACTGATGATATAAAGATAAGTAGTGAATAGAATCTGATATTGTAGCCCTCAACTCATTTATATCTGTATGGACGGTAATTACTGAATTCATCACACATGACATGACTTGATAAATAACGAATGTGAGGAATTGTTTTTATTTGTCAAAATGACAATTGCTTTCAATGTATCATGTTTGTTAGTTTTACTTATTATTAAATTGTTTAATGGGTCTACTTCCTCCTGCGAATGGTGAACTGAGTTGTGTTTCTCTGACTGCAACATGTGAAGAAGTCCCTGTTTGATGTGCACTAGTTCAATCTCTCATCATTTCAAGTATTTCCCGAGGAATGCACGGCGGTTTATTGTGTTGTTTTACTCGAGCTTCCTGAACTAGTTGATACATTGTTGGGGAACCCTTGAGGCCACAAAGACAGCGTATACACACATTCACAAGAATTGGTTGCCGCTCGTTGCAGTAGAAGGAAGTAGTTGAGATCCCAACATTCAGGGGCAGAAGAGGAATGAACAAACAAACATCAAATGTATACTACTTTAGGGGTAGAACAGAAGAGACTAAACAAACACGTAGGTATCTCTAGATCAGGAGTAAAAGAGGAGCGACTAAGGAGAGGAGCGGCTAAACAAACACATGGGTATCTCTACATAAGAAGCTCATAAACGGGCACTCTCCCGCTGTTTATGCTTCACCTCGACACAGCAAGGTACAAGAGGAATCAGATGAGATGATGAGATAAGATGAGGTGATGAGATGAGATGGACAAACGAGTCTCGCGCAAACCCTCTTGTTACGTTATGTATTAAGGTGGCAGTGTTACTATTCTGTGTTTCCCTTATCGGGCCTGATAACATACGGGCGACAATGTACAGTGAAACGTATCAAAACAACCCACAATTTCGTGGTCAGTAAATGATAACACGAGAGCAGATACAAATCCTCCCTATGAGTGCTAATCGATGTCACGCAGTGTATTAATGCATTACTTCCAAAGTCGTCCTTTGTTTCATGCCACGGGTTTCCCTAACTACAAGGAATTTCTACAATTTCTACAAGGAAAACCTGAACAAAGTCGTTTCTATAACACCCATCCTGTGGCCTACTTTTGTCTATTTTTAGACACGGTATTCCCATTGACGACTTCGACCTAGTATTTTCCACTTATATTTTTAGCTTGTCGCTTTTCTTGGTCGTTTTGGTGGCTTTTGGTAATGTGTTATTTGAAAACAGTAAGTACATTCACATTTTAAAGAAATATATAAGGATATAATATTGTTTCACCAATTACAATTAATCATAATATAATACATGACAAGCAAATTACTTTGACTTATTGTTTAACCTTCTAGAGAACCGTTCAATTTGCTCAAATCCTACATAACCAAACTGGGGAGTTTGTTGTTCACCATGTTTGGAAGAGTGTACGCATTATTTTTCTTTTAGTTAACATTAGATTCACTTAGTTACCACTATATTCATTTTGTTAACGCTACATTCATTTAGTTAAAATCACATTCATTTAGTTAACACTATATTCATTTAGTTAAAGCTGTATTCATTTAGTTAACGCTGTATTCATTTACTTAACACTAGATTCTTTAGTTAACGCTAGATTCATTTAGTTAGCACTAGATGAAATTAGTTAACACTAGATTCATTTAGTTAACGTTATAATCATTTAATTAACACTAGTTCTTTTAGTTAACGCTATATTATTTTTTTTTTAAATATTAATTTAGTAAACAGTAGATTCATTTAGTTAACACTAGATTCATTTAGTTAATACTAGAATCATTTAGTCAACGCAAGAATCGTTTAGTTAACACTAGATTCATTTAGTTAATACTAGAATCATTTAGTTATCGCTAGATACATTTAGTGATGTTGTGTGTCTTATGTTTAGCTTGTTTTTCTTAAGTTTACACTGTGTTCAGTTTGCTATTTAAAACTTGACAAACTTAACCAGAGCCGCAGTAACGATGTGGCTAGCACATTCGATGGGTTCGAATTGGTTTGGGGTGGTTTTTTTGTTTGTTGAATGGACCTACCCCCAGGTCTACCCAGTCTGAATTGGGTACCAGCTAATTTCTTAGGAAGTAAAGGCGGCGGTGGTAACATTGACCAGATCACCATGGAGTGCCGAATGGTGTACACGAACATGGGCCTAGCACAAAATACCTCACACGTCTGACGGAGTGCACTGAGGGTACTTCGCGTTTCTGAACATGATTGAGTTGGGTGATGTGTAAACTGCATGACTAGTGATTGGGCATAGTTCTTGTCCTCCTCCTCCTCCTCCTCCTCCTCCTCCTCCTCCTCCTCCTTCTTCTTCTTCTTCTTTTTCTTCTTCTTCTTCTTCTTCGTCTTCTTCTTCTTCTTCTTCTGCTTCTTCTTCTGCTTCTTCTTCTTCTTCTTCTTCTTCTTCTTCTTCTTCTTCTTCTTCTTCTTCTTCTTCTTCTTCTTCTTCTTCTTCTTCTGCTCCCTCTCCCTTTCCTCTTCCTCCTCCTCCTTCTTCACCCCCTTTTTCTTCTTCTTTTTCTTCGTCTTCTCCAGTTCCATCTAGCATTTGCAGAACGTTGCTTTCATCCCGGCACACAGAAAATATTTTCGATCCTGTCCCAGTTCCTCATCCTCATATATTGACAAACCCAGAGTGTCCTCAAGGCCTGTATACATCTTCGTTCATGTCGACCCCTCCCTCTTCTCCGTGCAATCATGCCTTCCACGCCCGTGCTGTCCCGGCCACTGACTGACATATTAAGGTGACAGGACCAGTTTTCATGTTCATTCAGTTCAATACTCACAATCCTAAGTGATTGAGTGGCATAGGATTATTAACCGTCTTAAGCGGCTTCTCGTATCTGCCATTGGCTTACATATCTCCGAAATTTTGTCATTGCGTTAAAATACAACGTGTCTGCTACGATACTAACTGTGACACCCCCATGCTTCCCATTTTCCCCTATCCATTTTTGTGTTGTCCAAACCTAGTCTATTGTTGGCACAGAATCTGTTATTGTGGTCAATGTATTTCGGTGTCCGAGACATAATGTTCATGAGCCAGTCCTCTTCCACGTTCAGGTCTGGTTTAATGTCCGTATGTTTCTTCTTCTTGGTTCGCGAAATGTTTTCTTTTGTTGCATATCCTTTACAGGACGTCGCAGTCAAACCCGGCATTGTTTGGCTGTTTGCGATTTCTTGGCAAATTTACGTTCAGTAGTTTCCCATTGCTTTCTGAACGACCAACATAATACCATTACATGAAAACCAACGCAAGGCGGTCTGGTGCCAAATCGCCGGCAGGTGCGGTTCGAACGAGGTATGCGAGATTACGTATTGCGACGGCAACCCTCTCGCCACAGAGTCGGTTCTACGATATTATAAGGGATATGTCTGCCAGATTTACGTTCAAAAGCCCATATTTTCTTCTTCGACAGCGAAATGTCCCTAACACGTCCGTATATCGTCATATGAAAGATGCGTATTCATAATTAAATTTTACGACGGGGCTTCAAGTGAAAATCTTACAAGTGTTACAGAAATTACAATAACCATGTCACTGTCTTGTAACCTGTCAATATTGTTGTTAAGAATGTCAAGGGGGTTAAGCACGTGACAGAATGGTGCAGACGAACACGGTGACGTCATAAGGATAGGTTAAGGATGGACGCCCCACTTTTGACATGTACCAAAGAGGAGCAGCGTTCTGTTATTCGACATTTGATCAGTGAAGGGGTGAAACTTATAGAAATTAATCGGCGAATGAAGATCCAATTTGGTGATGCATGCCTGTCAGTCCAGAAAGTTTATGTGTGAAGTAGGAAGTTTCAATACGGTTTCTGCGGGTCAGGCACACCGAGTAGTGACCAAGAGCTTCTTTTTTTTTTTCTATGGGAGTCTAAGCACTTTATCGATACTGGGGGTCTTGCATTGAACGGAGTGGTAACTACATCGAAAAATGATTCATTTGTTCTGTACTTTTCCAGAACATATTCACAGCAGCAGCAGCAGCAACAACAACAACAACAACAACAACAACAACAACAACAACAACAACAACAACAACAACAACAATTTAAGGTTAGCATGTGAAGCCCTCTCGTATCTGTATCCTGCAGGCATCACATCCGACATCCTCCCGGCATTCGTTGACCTAGTTAGCTTCCTGAGTGGTTTTGTTGAGAATCCTACAGCCTAAGTGTGATGACACCATCGCTTCCACTCGATCAGTGTTTCACAACATAAACATAAGACGTTCTTCGTGATATATCACGCAGTTTTTGTTGTTCATGTTGTTCTTTATCTCTGTTGCACATCTTCGTGCACCCAGACGCTTGAACTTCCGTATTTACAGCTAGTTCGTTTATATCCTTTACCTGACGTCGCAGTCAACCCCAGCATTTTTTTTTTTTTTTTGCTGTTTCTGACGTCTCGGCAAATTTACCTTCCGTAGCTTGTTATTGCTTTCTGAACGACCGCCAATCATACCATTGTATGAAAACCAGTGCAAGGCGGTATGCTTACAAATCGCCGGCAGCTGTGTTTCGAACGCGGTATGCGTCATTACGAATTGCATTGGTAACTTCTTCGCCACGGCGTACTTATAGCTTGTATGTATGACAAATTAATACCATGTACAATAACTGTTCGTTAACACTTGATCAGTTACTCTGTTATTACCATAACTTCTTATCTTCCTGTTCTTCAATCTCAGGGCTAATTATTGTGTTTTTCTTTCTTTTCTGCAACCTACATGTCTATCGTGTGCAGTAGTTCCTCTTGGCTTATTGCCATAAAGACTGTGTCATCAATTTAATGTGGGTTAACTGCCTGTCTGTCCACATGCGTCTATCATGTTCTGTGGTTCCTTCTGGTTTATTGCCACCAAGACGGTGTCATCATTGAAACTTGTGTTTTATTGCCACCAAGACGGTGTCTTCAATGTAACTTCTGGTTTATTGCCACCAAGACGGTGTCATCAATGTAACTTCTGGTTTATTGCCACCAAGACTGTGTCATCAATGTAACTTCTGGTTTATTGCCACCAAGACGGTGTCATCATTGTAACTTTTGGTTTATTGCCACCAAGACGGTGTCATCATTGTAACTTCTGGTTTATTGCCACCAAGTCGGTGTCATCATTGTAACTTCTGGTTTATTGCCACCAAGTCGGTGTCATCATTGTAACTTCTGGTTTATTGCCACCAAGTCGGTGTCATCATTGTAACTTCTGGTTTATTGCCACCAAGTCGGTGTCATCAATGTAACTTCTGGTTTATTGCCACCAAGACGGTGTCATCAATGTAACTTCTGGTTTATTGCCACCAAGTCGGTGTCATCAATGTAACTTCTGGTTTATTGCCACCAAGACGGTGTCATCAATGTAACTTCTGGTTTATTGCCACCAAGTCGGTGTCATCATTGTAACTTCTGGTTTATTGCCACCAAGTCGGTGTCATCAATGTAACTTCTGGTTTATTGCCACCAAGACGGTGTCATCAATGTAACTTCTGGTTTATTGCCACCAAGTCGGTGTCATCAATGTAACTTCTGGTTTATTGCCTACCAAGACGGTGTCATCAATGTAACTTCTGGTTTATTGCCACCAAGACGGTGTCATCATTGTAACCTGAGGATAACATATCAGCACATGTGACCTCCCATTTGAACAGAAGGACGATATATCGTCATTCTAGAGTCATCATGTTATTTATTTTCTTTCATGGTATCTTCGGCGATTTCAATGCTCAGTGAGCGGAAATGTGCATTATAATATTTGTTCATTAGATCGTGTAGCATGTTTGGTCCAAACCTAATTATGGTTTGGCACTGATTGCGTTAACTATACTATAACCACCAGCCGTGATATCTGGCATATTATCTATGGATCTGATGATACAGTCACAGTGACGGAGTACTCGCGCATGCCGTGATGCCTGGGAAATGTTCTATAGATCTGATGATACAGTCACATTGACGGAGTATCCCGTTCATGCCGTGATGCCTACTCGGTACATGGTGCTAGCCCCACATTGTCAGATGACCAGTGGGCACTCGGTCAGAGATGTGGTCAAATCACACTGGCCGCCTTTATGTCACAGATAGTTTCCTGGTGCTAATCTTAAACTGGGTCAATCTGTGAGTCCAGTGAAACACAATTCCCGAGTTAAATCGGATTCGAACACAGGAGCACTAGGCCACCAGGCAAGCTTGCTAGCCACCTCACTACTGCGCCTTTCTGGCATTATATGCGTGCTGTATAATCACAATCAATCATAGGATCACCGTGTGTGGCGTGGGTAATCATGTCTGTCCACAACCTTCTTACTCGAGTGCTACCAATCTTTTTATAGTCCATACCGTATGGCGTTGGTGATCATGTCTGTCCACAGCCTTCTGTCTCGTGTACTGTCAATCTTCTTATAAGCCACGATCACTAAAAGCCGCCTGCCTCTGGTCCCGTTTTTGCTCATACTAAACTGCTTCTTCTGTAGGGCCACTCCAGCATCATGTCTCCGGAGCTGAAAAACTTTCTCCATATTGTACTCCCCAGTGACTTGGGGAGAACAGTGATGGAAGGCAAGAAGAGGCTGGGGGAACAAAAGACCACGCAGAGACCTCGAGCATGACGTTGTATGAGATAGGGGAACGGGCAGAGACCTCGAGCATGAGGGTGTATAAGATAGGGGAACGGGTAGAGACCTCGAGCATGAGAGTGTATGAGATAGGGGAACGGGTTATGACGACCTGTATTCAGAGCATGAGGGTGTATGAGATAGGGGAACTGGGCCGAGACCTTCAGAGCATGAGGGTGTATGAGGATAGGGAAACGGCAGAGACCTGCGGCACTCAGGGTCTGTATGAGATAGGGGAAACGGCAGACAGAGAACCTCGAGGCACTGAGGGTTGTATGAGATATTGGGAACGGGCAGAGACCTCGAGCATGAGGGTTGTATGAGAGCAGGGGACGGGCATAGAATCTCGAGCATGAGGGTTGTTATGGAGATATAGGGGGGAGACAGGCAGAGACCTCGAGCATGCAGGATGTATGAGATCGGGGAACGGACAGAGACCTCGAGCATGAGGGTAGTATGATATAGGGGCACGGGCAGAGATCTCGAGCATGAGGGTGGTATGAGATAGGGGAAGTCGGGTAGAGATCTCGAGCATGAGGGGTGTATAAGACTAGGGGAAACGGGTAGAGACCTCGAGCATGAGAGTGTATGAGATACGGGGAAACGGGTAGCAGACCTCGAGCTCTTGAGGGTGTTATGAGTAGGGGAACGGGGAGACCTCGAGCATGAGGTGTATGAGATAGGGGAACGGGAGAGACCTCGAGCATGAGGGTGTATGAGATAGGGGAACGGCAGAGACCTCGAGCATGAGGTGTATGAGATAGGGGAACAGGAGAGACCTCGAGCATGAGGGTGTATGAGATAGGGGAACGGGCAGAGACCTCGAGCATGAGGGTGTATGAGATAGGGGAACGGGCAGAGACCTCGAGCATGAGGGTGTATGAGATAGGGGAACGGGAGAGACCTCGAGCATGAGGGTGTATGAGATAGGGGAACGGGCAGAGACCTCGAGCATGAGGTGTATGAGATAGGGGAACGGGCAGAGACCTCGAGCATGAGGGTGTATGAGATAGGGGAACGGGCAGAGACCTCGAGCATGAGGTGTATGAGATAGGGGAACGGGCAGAGACCTCGAGCATGAGGTGTATGAGATAGGGGAACGGGCAGAGACCTCGAGCATGAGGGTGTATGAGATAGGGGAACGGGCAGAGACCTCGAGCATGAGAGTAGTATGAGATAGAGGGAACGGGCAGAGACCTCGAGCATGAGAGTGTATGAGATAGGGGAACGGGTAGTGACCTCGAGCATGAGAGTTTATGAGATAGGGGAACGGGCAGAGACCTCGAGCTGAGAGTGTATGAGATAGGGGAACGGGCAGAGACCTCGAGCATGAGGATGTATGAGATAGGGGAACGGGCAGAGACCTCGAGCATGAGGATGTATGAGATAGGGGAACGGGGAGTGATCTCGAGCATGAGAGTGTATGAGATAGGGGAACGGGCAGAGACCTCGAGCATGAGAGTGTATGAGGATAGGGAACGGGGAGAGACCTCGAGCATGAGGATGTATGAGATAGGGGAACGGGGAGAGGCCTCCGAGCATGAGGATGTATGAGATAGGGGGAACGGCAGAGACCTCGAGCATGAGGGTGTATGAGATAGGGGAACGGGGAGTGACCTCGAGCATGAGGGTGTATGAGATAGGGGAACGGGGAGAGACCTCGAGCATGAGAGTGTATGAGATAGGGAACGGGAGAGACCTCGAGCATGAGAGTGTATGAGATAGGGGAACGGGCAGAGACCTCGAGCATGAGGAGTGTATGAGATAGGGGAACGGCTAGAGACCTCGAGCATGAGGTGTATGAGATAGGGGAACGGGCAGAGACCTCGAGCATTGAGAGTGTATGAGATAGGGGAACGGCAGAGACCTCGAGCATGAGGGTGTATGAGATAGGGGAACGGGCAGAGACCTCGAGCATGAGAGGTGTATGAGATAGGGGAACGGGCAGAGACCTCGAGCATGAGGTGTATGAGATAGGGGAACGGGAGTGACCTCGAGCATGAGGGTGTATGAGATAGGGGAACGGGGAGAGACCTCGAGCATGAGAGTGTATGAGATAGGGGAACAGGCAGAGACCTCGGAATGCAGGACGTGGTATGAGATAGGGGAACCAGGGAGAGACCTCGAGCATGAGGATGTATGAGATAGGGGAACGGGAGAGAGACCTCGAGCATGAGGTGTATGAGATAGGGGAACGGGAGTGACCCTCGAGCATGAGTGTGTATGAGATAGGGGAACGGGCGGGTGTATGAGATAGGGAACGCGGCAGAGACCTCGAGCATGAGGAGTGTATGAGATAGGGGAACGGGCTAGAGACCTCGAGCATGAGGTGTCTGAGATAGGGGAACGGGCAGAGGACCTCGAGCATGAGGGTGTATGAGATAAGGGAACGGGCAGAGATCCTCGAGCATGAGGTGTATGAGATAGGGGAACGGGTAGAGACCTCGAGCATGAGAGGTGTATGAGATAGGGAACGGGCAGAGACCTCGAGCATGAGGGATGTATGAGATAGGGGAACGGGCAGAGACCTCGAGCATGAGGTGTATGAGATAGGGGAACGGCAGAGACCTCGAGCATGAGGGTGTATGAGATAGGGGAACGGGGCATGAGACCTCGAGCATGAGAGTGTATGAGATAGAGGAACGGGCAGAGACTCGAGCATGAGGTGTATGAGATAGGGGAACGGACAGGAGACCTCGAGCATGAGGGTGTATGAGATAGGGGAACGGGGAGTGACCTCGAGCATGATGGAGTGTATGAGATAGGGGAACGGGCAGAGACCTCGAGCATGAGGGTATGAGATAGGGGAACGGAGAGACGGATGAGGAGGGAGGATGGAGGGATATGGGGAGGGAGGATGGATGAGGATGAGATAGGGGAGAGAGGAGGAGAGATGGAGGGGAAGAGAGGGAAGATGGAGGGAAGGAGGTAGAGATGGGGAAGGGAGAAGAGAGGGAGAGATGGAGGGAGACTGGAGGAGGGAGATAGGGGAAGGGGGGACCGGCATGAGGTGTATGAGGGGGAACGGGGAGAGACCTGGATAGGTGTATGAGAGGGGAACGGGAGAGACCGAGCATAGGTGTATGAGAAGGGAACGGGAGAGAGAGATGATAGGAAGGGGAGCGAGTGAGTAGGAGGAGGAACGAGAGATGAGATAGGGGAGAAGGACGAGTGAGATGAGGATGGTAGGGAGAGACGGAGAGGTGAGAAGGGGCAGGACCGAGCTGAGTGAGAGTAGGGAGGGGAACGGAGAGTGAAAGGAGGAGACGGAGAGTGAAGGGGAGGGGACCCGAGCTGAGTGAGAGGGGGGGGGAGATGAGTAGGGTAGAGAAGGGGAGGGACCGAGATGATGAGAAGGGGAACGAGACCGAGTGAGTAGGAGGGGAACGGAGAGCTGAATGAGGTAGGAGGAAGGGAGCTGAGTGAGGAGTAGGAGGGAACGCAGAGATGAGATGGGTGAGAAGGAAGGGAGAGACTGGATGAGTGAGATAGGGGAAGGGAGGACCGGCAGAGTTGAGATAGGGGAAGGGAGGACCGGCAGAGTTTGAGATAGGGGAAGGGAGAGACCGGAGAGATTAGAGATAGGAAGGGGGATGAGAGGGGATGAGATAGGGAAGGGAGGACCGGCAGAGGTTGAGATAGGAAGGGAGGACCCGCAGAGTGATGAGTGGGGAGGGAGGCGACGGGTGTGAGATAGGGGAAGGAGGACCGGAGAGGTAGAATAGGAAGGGAGGACCGAGCAGAGTGAGAGAAGGGGAGGAGGACCGGCAGAGATGATGAGAGGGGAGTAGAGACCCGGCAGAGTTGAGATAGGGAAGGGAGGCCGGAGAGGGGGAGGATGAGATGAGGATGTATGGAGGGATAGGGACGGGAGACCTCGAGCATGAGGGTGTATGAGATAGGGGAACGGGAGAGACCTCGAGCATGAGGGTGTATGAGATAGGGGAACGGGGAGAGACCTCGAGCATGAGGGTGTATGAGATAGGGGAACGGGCAGAGACCTCGAGCATGAGGGGATGAGATAGGGGAACGGACAGAGACCGAGATGAGGGTGTATGAGATAGGGGAAGGGCAGAACCTCGAGCATGAGGGTGTATGATATAGGGGAACGGGAGAGACCTCGAGCATGAGGGTGAAATAGGGGAACGGGCGAGACCTCGAGATGAGGGTGTATGAGATAGGGAACGGGGAGACCTGAGATGAGGGTTGAGATAGGGGAACGACGGAGTGACCGAGAGGGGGTATGAGATAGGGGAACGGGAGCCCGAGCAGAGGGGTATGAGATAAGGGAACGGCAGACCTCGAGCATGAGCGGTGTATGAGCTAGGGGACACGGGCAGAGATCTCGATGCATGAGGAGTGTATGAGATAGCGGGAACGCGGCAGAGACCTCGGAGCATGAGGATGTATGAGATAGGGGAACGAGCAGAGATCCTCGAGCATGAGGATGTATGAGATAGGGTAACGGGTAGAGTGATCCTCGAGCATGAGAGTGTATGAGATAGGTGAACGGTGCTAGAGACCTCGAGGCATGAGGAGTGATGAGATAGGGGAACGGGTGAGAGGACCTCGAGGCATGAGATTGTATGAGATAGGGGAGGAACGGGGCAGAGGCCTCGCCTCCTCGAGCAATGTAGGGATGTATGAGATAGTGGGAACCGGGCTAGAGACCTCGAGCCATGAGGATGTATGAGACTAGGGGAACTTGGCAGATGACCTCGAAGCTATGAGAGTGTATGAGATAAGGGGAACGGGCAGAGGACCTCGAGCATGAGAGTGTATGAGATAGGGGAAACGGGTAGAGACCTCGAGCATGAGAGTGTATGAGATAGAGGGAACGGGCAGAGACCTCGAGCATGAGGGTGTATGAGATAGGGGAACGGGAGAGACCTGAGCATGAGGATGTATGAGATAGGGGAACGTGCAGAGACCTCGAGCATGAGGGTGTATGAGATAAGGGAACGGGCAGAGACCTCGAGCATGAGAGTGTATGAGGGGGAACGGGCAGAGACCTCGAGCATGAGGTGTATGAGATGGGGAACGGGTAGAGACCCGAGCATGAGGATGTATGAGATAGGGGAAGGGTAGAGGCGAGCAGAGATGAGATGGAGGGTGTATGAGATAGGGGAACGGGAGAGACCTCGAGCATGAGAGTGTATAGATAGGGGAACGGGAGAGACCTCGAGCATGAGGTGTAGAGATAGGAGGGAGTGACCTCGAGCATGAGGTGTATGAGATAGGGGAACGGTAGTGACCTCGAGCATGAGGTGTATGAGATAGGGGAACGGGAGAGACCTCGAGCATGAGGGTGATAGAGGGAACGGGAGAGACTCGAGCATGAGGATGTATGAGATAGGGGAACGGCAGAGATCGAGCATGAGGGTGTATGAGATCAGGGGAACGGGAGTAGGACCTCGAGCATGAGGGTGTATGAGATAGGGGAACGGGCAGAGACCTCGAGCATGAGGAGTGTATGAGATAGGGGAACGGCAGAGACCTCGAGCATGAGGAGTGTATGAGATAGGGGAACGGGGCAGAGACCTCGAGCATGAGAGTGTATGAGATAGGGGAACGGGCAGAGACCTCGAGCATGAGGAGTGTATGAGATAGGGGAACGGGTAGAGACCTCGAGCATGAGGGTGTATGAGATAGGGGAACGGGCAGAGACCTCGAGCATGAGAGTGTATGAGATAGGGGAACGGGCAGAGACCTCGAGCATGAGGGTGTATGAGATAGGGGAACGGGCAGAGACCTCGAGCATGAGGTGTATGAGATAGGGGAACGGGCAGAGACCTCGAGCATGAGGGTGTTATGAGATAGGGGAACGGGCAGAGACCTCGAGCATGAGAGTGTATGAGATAGGGGAACGGGCAGAGACCTCGAGCATGAGGTGTATGAATAGGGGAACGGAAGAGGACCTCTGAGCATGAGGAGTGTATGAGATAGGGAACGGGCAGGAGACCTCGAGCATGAGGGTGTATGAGATAGGGGAACGGGCAGAGACCTCGAGCATGAGGGTTGTATGATATAGGGAACGCAGAGTACCTCGAGCATGAGGGTGTATGAGATAGGGGAACGGAGCAGAGACCTCGAGCATGAGGGTGTATGAGATAGGGGGAACGGGGCAGAGACCTCGAGCATGAGGGTGTATGAGATAGGGGAACGGGCAGAGTACCTCGAGCATGAGGGTGTATGAGATAGGGGAACGGGTAGAGACCGTCGAGCATGAGGGTGTATGAGATAGGGGAACGGGTAGAGACCTCGAGCATGAGGGTGTATGAGATAGGGGAAGCGGGTAGAGGACCTCGAGCATGAGGGGTGTATGAGATAGGGGGAACGGGCAGAGACCTCGAGCATGAGGTGTGTATGAGATAGGGGAACGGCAGAGGACCTCGAGCATGAGGGTGTATGAGATAGGGGAACGGGTGAGAGACCTCGAGCATGAGGGTAGTATGAGATAGGGGAACGGAGCAGAGATCTCGAGCATGAGGGTGTATGCTATAGGGGAACGGGTAGAGACCTCGAGCATGAGGTGTATGAGATAGGGGACCCGGCATGAGATCCTCGAGCCTGAGGGTGTCATGAGATAGGGGTTAACGGGCTAGAGACTCTAAGCATGCGGTGTATGAGATAAGGGGAACCGGTCAGGAGACCTCGAGCATGAGGATGTATCAGATAGGGGAACGGGTGCTAGAGATGCATCGAGCATGAGAGTGTCTGAGATAGGGTAAGGTCCAGGAGACCTCGAGCATGAGAGTGTATGAGATAGGGGACCGGGCTAGAGACCTCGAGCATGAGGATGTATGAGAATAGGGGAACGGGTAAGAGACCTCGAGCATGAGAGGATGTATGAGATAGGGGGAACGTTGCAGAGACCTCGAGGCATGAGGGTGTATGAGATAAGGGGCACGGGCTAGAGACCTCGAGCATGAGATAGTGTATGAGATAGGGGGAACGTGCAGAGACCTCGAGCATGAGAGTTTGTATTGAGATAGAGGACGGGTAACGGCAGATACCTCGAGCATGAGAGTGTATGAGATAGGGAACGGGCAGAGACCTCGAGCATGAGAGTGTATGAGATAGAGGAACGGGCAGAGACCTCGAGCATTGAGGATTGTATGAGATAGGGAACGGGCAGATGACCTCGAGCATGAGGAGTGTATGAGATAGGTAACGGGAGAGGACCTCGAGCATGAGAGTGTATGAGATAGGGGAACGGGCAGAGACCTTCGATCATGAGGTGTATGAGATTAGGGAACGGGGAGTGACCTCGAGCATGAGGGTGTATGAGATAGGGGAACGGGGAGAGTGACCTCGAGCATGAGGTGTATGAGATAGGGGAACGGCGGAGAGACCTTCGAGCATGAGTGTGTATGAGACAGGGGAACGGGGAGAGACCTCGAGCATGAGGGTGTATGAGATAGGGGAACGGGGAGTGACCTCGAGCATGAGGATGTTATGAATAGGGGAACGGGAGAGACTCTCGAGCATGAGGGTGTATGAGATAGGGAACGGGGAGTGACCTCGAGCATGAGGGTGTATGAGATAGGGGAACGGGCAGAGACCTCGAGCATGAGGAGTGTATGAGATAGGGGAACGGGCAGAGACCTCGAGCATGAGAGTGTATGAGATAGGGGAACGGGTAGAGACCTCGAGCATGAGGAGTGTATGAGATAGGGGAACGGGCAGAGACCTCGAGCATGAGGAGTGTATGAGATAGGGAACGGGCAGAGACCTCGAGCATGAGGTGTATGAGATAGGGGAACGGGCAGAGACCTCGAGCATGAGAGTGTATGAGATAGGGGAACGGGAGAGACATCGAGCATGAGAGTGTATGAGATAGGGGGAACGGTGAGAGACCTCGAGCATGAGGGTGTATGAGATAGGGGAACGGGCAGAGACCTCGAGCATGAGGATGTATGAGATAGGGGAACGGGCAGAGACCTCGAGCATGAGAGTGTATGAGATAGGGGAACGGGCAGAGACCTCGAGCATGAGGGTGTATGAGATAGGGGAACGGGCAGAGACCTCGAGCATGAGGGTGTATGAGATAGGGGAACGGGCAGAGACCTCGAGAATAGGGTGATGAGATAGGGGAACGGGCAGAGACCTCGAGCATGAGGTGTAGGAGATAGGGGAACGGCAGAGACTCGAGCATGAGGGTGTATGAGATAGGGGAACGGGGAGAGACCTCGAGCATGAGGTGTATGAGATAGGGGAAACGGGGAGTGACCTCGAGCATGAGGATGTATGAGATAGGGGAACGGGTAAGAGACCTCGAGCATGAAGGGTGTATGAGATCAGTGGGAACGGGCAGAGATCCTCGAGCATGAGGGTTGTATGAGATAGAGGAAGGGCCGGCTGACGTAGACCTCGAGCATGAGGGATGTATGAGATAGGGGAACGGGAGAGACATCGAGCATGAGGTGATGAGATAGGGGAACTGGTAGAGACCTCGAGCATGAGAGTGTATGAGATAGGGGAAACGGGCAGAGACCTCGAGCATGAGTGTATGAGATAGAGAACGGGCAGAGACCTCGAGCATGAGGATGTATGAGATAGGGGAACGGGTAGAGACCTCGAGGCATGAGGAGTGTATGAGATAAGGGGAACGGGCAGAGACCTCGAGCATGAGAGTGTATGAGATAGGGAACGGGAGAGAGACCTCGAGCATGAGGGATGTATGAGATAGGGGAACGGGAGAGGACCTCGAGCATGAGGATGTATGAGATAGGGGAACGGGCAGAGACCTCGAGCATGAGAGGTGTATGAGATAGGGGAAACGGGCAGAGACCTCGAGCATGAGAGTGTATGAGATAGGGGAACGGGCAGAGACCTCGAGCATGAGGAGTGTATGAGATAGGGGAACGGGTAGAGACCTCGAGCATGAGGAGTGTATGAGATAGGGGAACGGGCAGAGAACCTCGAGCATGAGGGGTGTATGAGATAGGGGAACGGGCAGATGACCTCGAGCATGGAGAGGTGTATGAGATAGGGGAACGGGCAGAGACCTCGAGCATGAGAGTGTATGAGATAGGGGAACGGGCAGAGACCTCGAGCATGAGGGTGTATGAGATAGGGGAACGGGTAGAGACCTCGAGCATGAGGGTGTATGAGATAGGGGAACGGGAGTTGACCTCGAGCATGAGAGTTTATGAGATAGGGGAACGGGTAGAGACCTCGAGCATGAGGGTGTATGAGATAGGGAGGGAACGGGAGACTGAGCATGAGGGTGTATGAGATGGGAAGGGAGAGACCTCGAGCATGAGGTGGAGATAGGGGAACGGGAGAGACCTCGAGCATGAGGGTGTATGAGATAGGGGAACGGGAGAGACCTCGAGCATGAGGTGTATGAGATAGGGGAACGGGAGAGACCTCGAGCATGAGGGTGTATGAGATAGGGGAAGGGGGAAAGGCCCTCGAGCATGAGGGTGTATGAGATAGGGGAAGGGCAGAGACCTCGAGCATGAGGGTGTAGAATAGGGGAACGGGCAGAGACCTCGAGCTGAGGGTGTATGAGATAGGGGAACGGAGAGACCTCGAGCATGAGGGTATGAGATAGGGGAACGGGCAGAGACCTCGAGCATGAGGGTGTATGAGATAGGGGAACGGGCAGAGCCTCGAGCGGGGTGTATAGATAGGGGACGGGGAGACCTCAGATGAGGGTGTATGAGATAGGGGAACGGGCAGAGACCTCGAGCATGAGGAGTGTATGAGATAGAGGGAACGGGTAGAGACCTCGGCATGAGGAGTGTATGAGATAGGGGAACGTGCAGAGACCTCGAGCATGAGGGTGTATGAGATAAGGGAACGGGCAGAGACCTCGAGCATGAGAGTGTATGAGATAGGGGAACGGGCAGAGACCTCGAGCATGAGAGTGTATGAGATAGGGGAACGGGGAGAGGACCTCGAGCATGAGGGATGTATGAGATAGGGGAACGGGCAGAGACCTCGAGCATGAGGAGTGTATGAGATAGGGGAACGGCAGGAGTACCTCGAGCATGAGAGTGTATGAGATAGGGGAACGGGCAGAGACCTCGAGCATGAGGGTGTATGAGATAGGGGAACGGGCAGAGACCTCGAGCATGAGGGTGTATGAGATAGGGGAACGGGGAGAGACCTCGAGCATGAGGGTGTATGAGATAGGGGAACGGGTAGAGACCTCGAGCATGAGGATGTATGAGATAGGGGAACGGGCAGAGACCTCGAGCATGAGAGTGTATGAGATAAGGGAACGGGCAGAGACCTCGAGCATGAGAGTGTATGAGATAGGGGAACGGGCAGAGACCTCGAGCATGAGAGTGTGTAATGAGAATAGGGGGAACGGGCAGAGACCTCGAGCATGAGAGTGTGAGATAGGGAACGGGCAGAGAACCTCTAGCATGAGGGTGTATGAGATAAGGGGAACAGGGCAGAGACCTCGAGCATGAGTAGTGTATGAGATAGGGGAACGGGCAGAGACCTCGGGAGACATGAGAGTGGTATGAGATAGGGGTAGACAGTGTAGGAGACCTCGAGCATGACGGTGGTAAGGAGATAGGTGGAAACGGGGAGTGACCTCGAAGCATGAGGGGTGTATTGGAGGATAGGGTAAATGGGAGTGACCTCGAGCATGGAGAGTGTATTAGATAGGGAACAGGCATGTAAGTGACCTCGAGGCATGAGGGTGTATGAGACTAGGGGAACGAGGGAGATGACCTCGAGCATGAGGGTGTATAAAGAGATAGAGGGAACTGGCAGAGTGACCTCGAGCATGAGGAATGTATGAGATAGGGGAACTGACAGAGATCTCGAGCATGAGTGTGTATGAGATAGGGTAACGGGGAGGACCTCGAGCATGAGGGAGTGTATGAGATAGGGGAACGGGTAGAGACCTCGAGCCATGAGAGTGTATGAGATAGGGGAACGAGCTAGGAGACCTCGAGCATGGAGAATGTATGAGATAGGGGAACGGGCAGAGACCTCGATGCATGAGAGTGTTATTAGGATAGAGGCAACGGGCAGAGACCTCGAGCTATGAGGAGTTGTATGAGATAGGGGAACGGGTAGATACCTCGAGCATGAGAGTGTATGAGATAGTGGGGAACGAGGCAAGAGGACCGCGAGGCATGAGAGTAGGATGATATAAGGGAACGGTGCTAGAAACCTCGAGCATGACGAGTGTCTGAGATAGGGGAACAGGGAGTAGACCTCGCGCCATGAGAGTGTTCTGAGTATAGGGAGGGAACGGGGTAGAGGACTCCGAGGCCTGAGAGTGTATGCATGATCGAGAGACAGGCAGAGACCTCGAGCATGAGGTTGTATGAGCTAGGTGGAACGGGGAGATGACCTCGAGCCATGAGGAGTGTATGGAGATAGGGGAACTGGCGATGACCTCGAGCATGAGGGTGTATGAGATAGGGAACGGGAGGACTCGAGCATGAGGGTGTATGAGATAGGGAACGGGAGAGACCTCGAGCATGAGGTGTATGAGATAGGAACGGGAGAGACCTCGAGCATGAGGTGTATGAGATAGGGGAACGGGCAGAGACCTCGAGCATGAGATGTATGAGATAGGGGAACGGGAGAGACCTCGAGCATGAGGTGTATGATAGGGAACGGAGAGACCTTTTTTTTTTTTTTTTTTTTTTTTTTTTTTTTTTTTTTTTTTTTTTTTTTTTTTTTTTTTTTTTTTTTTTTTTTTTTTTTTTTTTTTTTTTTTTTTTTTTTTTTTTTTTTTTTTTTTTTTTTTTTTTTTTTTTTTTTTTTTTTTTTTTTTTTTTTTTTTTTTTTTTTTTTTTTTTTTTTTTTTTTTTTTTAGGAAGGGAGGAGCTGAGTGAGAGTAGGAAGGAACCGAGCTGAGTGAGGATGGAGGGAGGACCCGAGAGGTTGAAGGACGGAGAGACCTCGAGCATGAGGTGTATGAGATAGGGAACGGGAGGACCTGGGGTGTATGAGATAGGGGAGGAGAACTCGAGCAGAGGGGATAGGGGAACGGAGAGACCTCGAGCATGAGGATGAGGAGGGACGGGCAGGACGAGCAGGATGGGGAGGGAGGACGGCAGAGATGAGATAGGGGAGAGATGGAGGGTGATGAGAGGGGAGAGATGGAAGGGTAGAGATGGAAGGGTGAGAGACTCGAGCATGAGGAGTGTATGAGATAGGGGAACGGGAGAGACCTCGAGCATGAGAGTGTATGAGATAGGGGAACGGGCAGAGACTCGAGCATGAGGATGTATGAGATAGGGGAACGGGCAGAGACCTCGAGCATGAGGGTGTATGAGATAGGGGAACGGTGAGTGACCTCGAGCATGAGAGTGTATGAGATAGGGGAACGTGGAGAGACCTCGAGCATGAGAGTTTATGAGATAGGGGAACGGGTAGAGACCTCGAGCATGAGGGTGTATGAGATAGGGGAACGGGCAGAGACCTCGAGCATGAGGGTGTATGAGATAGGGGAACGGGCAGAGACCTCGAGCATGAGGGTGTATGAGATAGGGGAACGGGCAGAGACCTCGAGCATGAGGGTGTATGAGATAGGGGAACGGGACAGAGACCTCGAGCATGAGAGGCGTATGAGATAGGGGAACGGGCAGAGACCTCGAGCATGAGGGTGTATGAGATAGGGGAACGGGGAGATGACCTCGAGCATGAGGGTGTATGAGATAGGGGAACGGGTAGAGACCTCGAGCATGAGGATGTATGAGATAGGGGAACGGGTCAGAGACCTCGAGCATGAGGGTGTATGAGATAGGGGAACGGGGAGAGACCTCGAGCATGAGGGTGTATGAGATAGGGGAACGGGCAGAGTACCTCGAGCATGAGGATGTATGAGATAGGGGAACGGTAGATGACCTCGAGCATGAGGGTGTATGAGATAGGGGAACGGGCAGAGACCTCGAGCATGAGGGTGTATGAGATAGGGGAACGGGCAGAGATCTCGAGCATGAGGGTGTATGAGATAGGGGAACGGGCAGAGACCTCGAGCATGAGGGTGTATGAGATAGGGGAACGGGCAGAGACCTCGAGCATGAGGGTGTATGAGATAGGGGAACGGGCAGAGACCTCGAGCATGAGTGTGTATGAGATAGGGGAACCGGGTCAGAGACCTCGAGCATGAGGGTGTATGAGATAGGGGAACGGGCAGAGACCTCGAGCATGAGGGTGTATGAGATAGGGGAACGGGTAGAGACCTCGAGCATGAGGATGTATGAGATAGGGGAACGTGCAGAGACCTCGAGCATGAGGGTGTATGATATAAGGGAACGGGCAGAGACCTCGAGCATGAGAGTGTATGAGATAGGGGAACGGGCAGAGACCTCGAGCATGAGAGTGTATGAGATAGAGGAACGGGTAGAGACTACGAGCATGAGGATGTATGAGATAGAGGAACGGGCAGAGACCTCGAGCATGAGGGTGTATGAGATAGGGGAACGGGAGAGACCTCGAGCATGAGAGTGTATGAGATAGGGGAACGGGCAGAGACCTCGAGCATGAGTGTGTATGAGATAGTTGAACTGGGAGTGACCTCGAGCATGAGAGTGTATGAGATAGGGGAACTGGTAGTGACCTCGAGCATGAGTGTGTATGAGATAGGGGAACGGGGAGAGACCTCGAGCATGAGGGTGTATGAGATAGAGGAACGGGAAGAGATCTCGAGCATGAGGATGTATGAGATAGGGGAACGGACAGAGATATCGAGGATGAGGGTGTATGAGATAGGGGAACGGGGAGTGACCTCGAGCATGAGGGTGTATGAGATAGGGGAACGGGGAGAGACCTCGAGTATGAGAATATATGAGATAGGGGAACGAGCAGAGACCTCGAGCATGAGGATGTATGAGATAGAGGTACGGGCAGAGACCTCGAGCATGAGAGTGTATGAGATAGAGAAACGGGCAGAGACCTCGAGCATGAGAGTGTATGAGATAGGGGAACGGGTAGAGACCTCGAGCATGAGAGTGTATGAGATAGGGGAACGGGCAGAGACCTCGAGCATGAGAGTGTATGAGATAGGGGAACGGGCAGAGACCTCGAGCATGAGGATGTATGAGATAGGGGAACGGGCAGAGACCTCGAGCATGAGGATGTATGAGATAGGGGAACGGGGAGTGATCTCGAGCATGAGAGTGTATGAGATAGGGGAACGGGCAGAGACCTCGAGCATGAGAGTGTATGAGATAGGGGAACGGGGAGAGACCTCGAGCATGAGGATGTATGAGATATGGGAACGGGGAGAGACCTCGAGCATGAGGATGTATGAGATAGGGGAACGGGCAGAGACCTCGAGCATGAGGGTGTATGAGATAGGGGAACGGTGAGTGACCTCGAGCATGAGAGTGTATGAGATAGGGGAACGGGCAGAGACCTCGAGCATGAGAGTGTATGAGATAGGGGAACGGGTAGAGACCTCGAGCATGAGAGTGTATGAGATAGGGGAACGGGCAGAGACCTCGAGCATGAGGGTGTATGAGATAGGGGAACGGGCAGAGACCTCGAGCATGAGGGTGTATGAGATAGGGGAACGGGCAGAGACCTCGAGCATGAGGGTGTATGAGATAGGGGAACGGGCAGAGACCTCGAGCATGAGGGTGTATGAGATAGGGGAACGGGCAGAGATCTCGAGCATGAGGGTGTATGAGATAGGGGAACGGGAGTAGACCTCGAGCATGAGGGTGTATGAGATAGGGGAACGGGCAGAGACCTCGAGCATGAGGGTGTATGAGATAGGGAACGGGCAGAGACCTCGAGCATGAGAGGTATGAGATAGGGAACGGGCAGAGACCTCGAGCATGAGGGTGTATGAGATAGGGGAACGGGTAGAGACCTCGAGCATGAGGGTGTATGAGATAGGGGAACGGGGAGAGACCTCGAGCATGAGGGTGTATGAGATAGGGGAACGGGCAGAGACCTCGAGCATGAGGAGTGTATGAGATAGGGGAACGGGATAGAGACCTCGAGCATGAGGGTGTATGAGATAGGGGAACGGGCAGAGACCTCGAGCATGAGGGTGTATGAGATAGGGGAACGGGCAGAGACCTCGAGCATGAGGGTATATGATATAGGGGAACGGGCAGAGACCTCGAGCATGAGGGTGTATGAGATAGGGGAACGGAGAGTGACCTCGAGCATGAGGGTGTATGAGATAGGGGAAGGGAGAGTGACCTCGAGCATGAGGGTGTATGAGATAGGGGAACGGGTAGAGACCTCGAGCATGAGGGTGTATGAGATAGGGGAACGGGCAGAGACCTCGAGCATGAGGGTGTATGAGATAGGGAACGGGCAGAGACTCTCGAGCATGAGGGTGTATGAGATAGGGAACGGAGCAGAGACCTCGAGCATGAGGGTGTATGAGATAGGGGAACGGGCAGAGACCTCGAGCATGAGGGTGTATGAGATAGGGGAACGGGCAGAGACCTCGAGCATGAGGGTGTATGAGATAGGGGAACGGGCAGAGACCTCGAGCATGAGGGTGTATGAGATAGGGGAACGGGCAGAGACCTCGAGCATGAGGGTGTATGAGATAGGGGAACGGGCAGAGACCTCGAGCATGAGGAGTGTATGAGATAGGGGAACGGGCAGAGACCTCGAGCATGAGGGTGTATGAGATAGGGGAACGGGTCAGAGACCTCGAGCATGAGGGTGTATGAGATAGGGGAACGGGTAGAGACCTCGAGCATGAGGGTGTATGAGATAGGGGAACGGGCAGAGACCTCGAGCATGAGGGTGTATGAGATAGGGGAACGGGCAGAGACCTCGAGCATGAGGGTGTATGAGATAGGGGAACGGGTAGAGACCTCGAGCATGAGAGTGTATGAGATAGGGGAACGGGCAGAGACCTCGAGCATGAGGGTGTATGAGATAGGGGAACGGGTAGAGACCTCGAGCATGAGGAATGTATGAGATAGGGGAACGGGCAGAGACCTCGAGCATGAGAGGTGTATGAGATAGGGGAACGGGCAGAGACCTCGAGCATGAGGGTGTATGAGATAGGGGAACGGGCAGAGACCTCGAGCATGAGGGTGTATGAGATAGGGGAACGGGCAGAGACCTCGAGCATGAGGGTGTATGAGATAGGGGAACGGGCAGAGACCTCGAGCATGAGAGGTGTATGAGATAGGGGAACGGGCAGAGACTCTCGAGCATGAGAGTGTATGAGATAGGGGAACGGGCAGAGACCTCGAGCATGAGGTGTATGAGATAGGGGAACGGGCAGAGATCCTCGAGCATGAGGGTGGTATGAGATAGGGGAACGGGCAGAGACCTCGAGCATGAGAGTGTATGAGATAGGGGAACGGGTAGAGACCTCGAGCATGAGGTGTATGAGATAGGGGAACGGGCAGAGACCTCGAGCATGAGAGTGTATGAGATAGGGGAACGGGCAGAGACCTCGAGCATGAGAGTGTATGAGATAGGGGAACGGGTAGAGACCTCGAGCATGAGAGTGTATGAGATAGGGGGAACGGGGAGAGACCTCGAGCATGAGGGTGTATGAGATAGGGGAACGGGTAGAGACCTCGAGCATGAGGATGTATGAGATAGGGGAACGGGCAGAGACCTCGAGCATGAGGGTGTATGAGATAGGGGAACGGGCAGAGACCTCGAGCATGAGAGTGTATGAGATAGGGGAACGGGCAGAGACCTCGAGCATGAGGTGTATGAGATAGGGGAACGGGGAGAGACCTCGAGCATGAGAGTGTATGAGATAGGGGAACGGGCAGAGACCTCGAGCATGAGGGTGTATGAGATAGGGGAACGGGCAGAGACCTCGAGCATGAGGTGTATGAGACAGGGGAACGGGAGATGACCTCGAGCATGAGGGTGTATGAGATAGAGGAACGGGCAGAGACCTCGAGCATGAGAGTGTATGAGATAGGGGAACGGGCAGAGACCTCGAGCATGAGGGTGTATGAGATAGGGGAACGGGCAGAGACCTCGAGCATGAGGGTGTATGAGATAGGGGAACGGGCAGAGACCTCGAGCATGAGGGTGTATGAGATAGGGGAACGGGGAGAGACCTCGAGCATGAGAGTGTATGAGATAGGGGAACAGGCAGAGACCTCGAGCATGAGGGTGTATGAGATAGGGGAACGGGGAGTGACCTCGAGCATGAGGGTGTATGAGATAGGGGAACTGGGAGTGACCTCGAGCATGAGAATGTATGAGATAGGGGAACTGGTAGTGACCTCGAGCATGAGTGTGTATGAGATAGGGGAACGGGAGAGACCTCGAGCATGAGGGTGTATGAGATAGAGGGAACGGGCAGAGTACCTCGAGCATGAGAGTGTATGAGATAGGGGAACGGGCAGAGATCCTCGAGCATGAGGGTGTATGAGATAGGGGAACGGGCAGAGACCTCGAGCATGAGGGTGTATGAGATAGGGGAACGGGCAGAGATCTCGAGCATGAGGTGTATGAGATAGGGGAACGGGCAGAGACCTCGAGCATGAGGGTGTATGAGATAGGGGAACGGGTAGAGACCTCGAGCATGAGGGTGTATGAGATAGGGGAACGGGTAGAGACCTCGAGCATGAGAGTGTATGAGATAGGGGAACGGGCAGAGACCTCGAGCATGAGGGTGTATGAGATAGGGGAACGGGGAGAGACCTCGAGCATGAGGGTGTATGAGATAGGGGAACGGGCAGAGACCTCGAGCATGAGAGTTGTATGAGATAGGGGAACGGGCAGAGACCTCGAGCATGAGGGTGTATGAGATAGGGGAACGGGCAGAGACCTCGAGCATGAGGGTGTATGAGATAGGGGAACGGGCAGAGACCTCGAGCATGAGGAGTGTATGAGATAGGGGAACGGGCAGATGACCTCGAGCATGAGGGTGTATGAGATAGGGGAACGGGGCAGAGACCTCGAGCATGAGGGTGTATGAGATAGGGGAACGGGCAGAGACCTCGAGCATGAGGTGTATGAGATAGGGGAACGGGCAGAGACCTCGAGCATGAGGGTGTATGAGATAGGGGAACGGGCAGAGACCTCGAGCATGAGGTGTATGAGATAGGGGAACGGGAGAGACCTCGAGCATGAGGGTGTATGAGATAGGGGAACGGGAGAGACCTCGAGCATGAGGGTGTATAGATAGAGGGAACGGGCAGAGTCTCGAGCATGAGGGATGTATGAGATATGGGGAAACGGGTACAGAGGACTATCGAGCATGAGGGTGTATGAGATAGGGGAACGGGTAGAGACCTCGAGCATTGAGGGTGTATGAGAGTAAGGGGAACGGTGTAGAGATCGGAGCATGAGAGGTGTATGAGATTAGGGTAACGGGCTAGAGGACCTCGAGTAATGAGGGTGTATGAGATAGGGGAACGGGCTAGGAGACCTCGAGGCATGAGGGATGTATGAGATAGGGGAACGTGTAGAGGCCTCGAGCATGCGGATTATGAGATAAGGGGAACGGGCAGAGACCTCGAGCATGGAGAGTGTATGGAGATAGGGACGGGGCAGGACCTCGAGCATGAGAGTGTATGAGATAGATGAACGGGCTAGAGACCTCGAGCATTAGAGTGTATGAGAATAGAGGAGAACGGGTAAGACTAATACTAGGCATGAGATGTATGAGTAGGGGAATACGGGCAGAGACCTCGAGCATGAGGGTGTATGAGATAGGGGAACGGGCAGAGACCTCGAGCATGGGGATGTAGAGATAGGGGAACGGGAGAGCCCTCGAGCATGAGGGTGTATGAGATAGGGGAAGGGGGAGGACCTCGAGCATGAGGTGTATGAGATGGGGGAACGGGAGAGACCTCGAGCATGGAGTGTATGAGATAGGGGAAGGGGGAGAGACCTCGAGCATGAGGTGTATGAATGGGGAACGGGGAGAGACCTCGAGCATGAGGTGTATGAGATAGGGGAAGGGGCAGAGCCCTCGAGCATGGGGGTGTATGAGATGGGGGAACGGGAGGATCGAGCATGAGGTGTATGAGATAGGGGAAGGGGGAGAGACCTCGAGCATGAGGTTATGAGATAGGGGAACGGGAGAGACCTCGAGCATGAGGGTGATGAGATAGGGGAACGGGCAGAGACCTCGAGCATGAGGTGTATGAGATGGGGGAACGGGCAGAGACCTCGAGCATGGGGGTGTATGAGATAGGGGAAGGGCAGAGACCTCGAGCATGAGGGTATGAATGGGGGAACGGAAGGACCTCAGCATGAGGGTGTATGAGATGGGGGAAGGGGGAGGACCTCGAGCATGGGGGTGTATGAGATGGGGGAACGGGCAGAGACCTCGAGCATGAGGTGTATGAATAGGGGAACGGCAGAGCCCTCGACATGAGGGTGTATGAATGGGGGAAGGGAGGACCTCGAGCATGAGGGTATAGAATAGGGGAACGGGCAGAGACCTCGAGCATGAGGTGTATGAGATAGGGGAAGGGAGGGGACCCGAGCATGAGGGTGTATGAGATAGGGGGGGAGGGGACCTCGAGCATGAGGGTGTATGAGATAGGGGAACGGGAGAGACCCGAGCATGGGGGTGTATGAGATAGGGGAACGGGCAGAACCTCGAGCATGGGGGTGTATGAGATGGGGGAACGGGCAGAGATCTCGAGCATGAGGTGTAGGAGATAGGGGAACGGGAGAGACCTCGAGCATGAGGTGTATGAGATAGGGGAACGGGCAGAGACCTCGAGCATGAGGGTGTATGAGATAGGGGAACGGGAGAGACCCGAGCATGAGGGTGTATGAGATGGGGGAAGGGGCAGAACCTCGAGCATGAGGGTGTATGAGATAGGGGAACGGGAGAGATCTCGAGCATGGGGGTGATGAGATAGGGAACGGGAGAGACCCGAGCATGAGGGTGTATGAGATAGGGGAACGGGAGAGCCCTCGAGCATGAGGTGTATGAGATAGGGGAACGGGAGGACCTCGAGCATGAGGTGTATGAGATAGGGGAACGGCAGAGACCTCGAGATAGGTGTATGAGATAGGGGAACGGGCAGAGACCTCGAGCATGAGGGGTATAGATAGGGGAACGGGAGAGACCTCGAGCATGGGGGTGTATGAGATAGGGGAACGGCAGAGACCTGAGCATGGGGGTGTATGAGAAAAGGGAACGGGCAGAGACCCGAGCATGAGAGTGTTGAGTAGGGAACGGGCAGAGACCTCGAGCATGAGGTGTATGAGATAGGGGAACGGTGCAGAGACTCGAGCATGAGGGTGTATGAGATAGGGAACGGGCAGAGACCCTCGAGCATGAGGATGTATGAGATAGGGGAACGGGCAGAGACCTCGAGGCATGAGGGTGTATGAGATAGAGGGAACGGGTAGAGACCTCGAGCATGAGGAGTGTACTGAGATAGGGGAACGGGCAGAGACCTCGAGCATGAGAGTGGTATGATGATAGGGGAACGGGCAGAGACCTCGAGCATGAGAGTGTATGAGATAGGGGAACGGGCAGAGACCTCGAGCATGAGTGTGTATGAGATAGGGGAACGGGGAGGTGAGCATGGGGGTTTAGATGGGGAAGGGGGGCCTCGAATGGGTGTATGGTGGGGCGCGGCCTGGGCTGACTGAGTGAGGATGAGATAGGGGAACGGAGAGATGAGGGGGAAAGAGGGGAAGGGAGATCGGAGGGATGAGATAGGGACGGGGGACGAGCTGAGTAGAGATGGAGGGTGAGACGGATGTAGGATAGGGGAACGGAAAGATAGGGGAAGGGACGGGCAGAAGATGGGGATGGAAGGAGCAGAGATGAGATGGGTAGAGATGGGAGGGAGAGATGGAGGGGTGGGGACGGGAGAATGACATGAGGGTGTATGAGAGGGGAAGGGGACTGAGAGAGTGAGGATAGGGAAGGAGAGCCTCGGAGAGGATGAGATAGGGAAGGGAGACGAGAGGGTATGAGATAGGGAACGGGAGGACCGAGGGTATGGATAGGGGAACGGGAGACAGAGAGTGAAGAGGGAACGGGAAGGAGATGGGGGTAGGGGAGGGCAGAGTGAGAGGATGAGGATAGGGAGGGCGGACAGATAGGTGTATGAGAAGGGGAACGGGCAGGCCGAGCATGAGGTGATGGATAGGGGAACGGGCAGAGACTCGAGAGAGGTGATGATAGGGGAACGGGAGAGACTGAGAGAGGTATGAGATAGGGAGGGGACCTGAGATAGGGGTATGAGTAGGGAACGGGAGAACTGAGCATGAGAGTGATGAGAAGGGGACGGGCAGAACCGAGCATGAGAGTTGAAGGGAGGGAGACCGGAGGGATGAGAAGGGGAAGGTATGACCGAGCAGGGGTGATGAGATGGGAACGGAGAGACCTCGAGATGAGGGGAGAATAGGGGAACGGGAGAGACCTCGAGCATGAGGGTAGAGGGGGAACGGGCAGAGACTGGCATGGGGTGTATGAGATAGGGGAACGGGAGGACCTCGGCAGGAGTATGAGATAGGGGAACGGGAGGACCTCGAGATGGGGTGTATGAGATAGGGGAAGGGAGAGACCTCGAGCATGAGGGTATGAGATAGGGAACGGGCAGAGACCTCGAGATGAGGTGTATGAGATAGGAACGGGAGAGACCTCGAGATGAGGTATGAGATAGGGGAACGGAGGACCTCGAGATGAGGTGTATGAGATAGGGGAACGGGGAGACCTCGAGCATGAGAGTGATGAGATAGGGGAACGGGAGAGACCTCGAGCATGAGGATGTATGAGATAGGGGAACGGGCAGGACCTCGAGCATGAGGTGTATGAGATAGGGGAACGGGGTGACCTCGAGCATGAGGTGTATGAGGGGGAACGGGAGAGACCTGAGCATAGATGTATGAGATAGGGGAACGGGCAGAGACCTCGAGCGAGGTATGAGATAGGGAACGGGAGAGGAGCATGAGAGGTATGAGATAGGGAAGGGGAGACCTCGAGCATGAGGTGTATGAGATAGGGGAACGGGGAGATCCGAGCATGAGAGTGTATGAGATAGGGGAGGGAGAGCCAGAGAGGTGTTAGAAGGGGGAGAGGAGGAGGGTGTGAGATGGGAAGGGCGAGCCGAGCATGAGGGTATGAGATGGGGAACGGGCAGACGACATGAGAGGATGAGATAGGGGAACGGGCGAGACCTCGAGCAGAGGGAGAAGGGGAACGGGAGACCTCGGAGAGGGTATGAAGGGGAGGGGAGACCTCGAAGAGGGGATGGAAGGGGAACGGGCAGGAAGGTGTATGAGAAGGGGAACGGCAGAACCTCGAGCATGAGGGTGTATGAGATGGGGAACGGGAACCTCGAGAGAGGGTGATGAGATAGGGAACGGGAGGCCGACTGAGTGTATGAGATGAGGGGAAGGGACCTCGAGGAGGGGAGAGAAGGGGAGAGGGCTGAGCAGGAGGGGATAGGGGAACGGAGGACTCAGATGAGGGTGTAAGAAGGGGAAGGGGAACCCTGAGGGTGGATGGGAACGGCAGGACTGAGAGGTGTGGGAACGGGGAAGACCCGCATGAGGGTGTATGGATAGGGGAAGGGAGGACCTGAGGGAGGTGATAAAGGGGAACGGGAGAGCCTATGAGATGGATGAGTGGGAAGGGGAGACCTCGCATGAGGGTGGAGAGAGGGGAACGGGAGCTTCGAGAGGGGGAGAAGGGAAGGGGAGACTCGAGCGAGGGTGTATGAGTGGGGAACGGGGGACCTGAGGAGGGAAGATGGGACGGGAGAGACGAGCATGGGGTAGAGATAGGGAACGGGAGAGACTGAGGAAGGGTAGAGATAGGGGAACGGGTGCTGAGAGGGATGAGGGAAGGGGAGACCTGGTGAGGGTATGGAAGGGAGGGAGACCTCGAGTGAGGGTTGGAAGGGGAACGGAGAGCTCGGGGAAGGGTATGGAGGGAACGGGAAAAGGGATGGGTATGAGAAGGGGAACGGGATGACCTCGGGAGGGTGAAAGGGAACGGATGACCTCGAGCATGGGGTGAGAAGGGGAGGAGATACGAAAGGGGAGAGAGGAGGAGGTGGGAGGGAGAGATGAGATGAGGGAGGAGACGGATGAGAGGAGGGACGAGAGGGGAGGAGGGGGGGCAGAGACTGAGAGAGGGTATAGATAGGGGAACGGGCAGTGATGAGCATGAGGGTATAGATAGGGGAAGGAGAGACTCGAGCATGAGAGTGTATGAGAAGGGACGAGCATGGAGAAGGGAACGGGAACCTGGAGAGTATGAGATAGGGGAACGGGGAGGAGCATGAGGTATGAGATAGGGGACGGGGAGACCTCGAGCATGAGGTGTATGAGATAGGGGAACGGGCAGAGACCTCGAGCATGAGGGTGTATGAGATAGGGGAACGGGCAGAGACCTCGAGCATGAGGTGTATGAGATAGGGGAACGGGCAGAGACCTCGAGCATGAGGAGTGTATGAGATAGGGGAACGGGAGAGACCTCGAGATGAGGGTGTATGAGATAGGGAACGGGCAGAGACCTCGAGCATGAGAGTGTATGAGATAGGGGAACGGGCAGAGATGAGCATGAGGGTGTATGAGATAGGGGAACGGGGAGACCTCGGCAGAGGTGTTAGATAGGGGAACGGGAGAGACCTCGAGCATGGAGTGTATGAGATAGGGGAACGGGCAGAGACCTCGAGCATGAGGGTGTATGAGATAGGGGAACGGGAGGACCTCGAGCATGAGGTGAGGTAGAGGATAGGAGGGAACGGGAGAGACCTCGAGCATGAGGTGTATGGATAGGGGAAGGGAGAGACCTCGAGAGAGGTGTATGAGATAGGGGAACGGGAGAGACCTCGAGCATGGGTGTATGAGATAGGGGAACGGGAGATCGAGCATGAGGTGTATGAGTAGGGGAACGGGGAGAGACCTCGAGCATGAGGGTGTATGAGATAGGGGAACGGGAGAGACCTCGAGCATGAGGTGTATGAGATAGGGGAACGGGCAGAGACCTCGAGATGAGGGTGTATGAGATAGGGGAACGGGAGAGACACTCGAGATGAGGGGATGAGTAGGGGAAGGGAGAGACCTCGAGCGAGGGGTAGAGATAGGGGAACGGGCAGAGACCTCGAGCATGAGGGTGTATGAGATAGGGGAAGGGCAGAGACCTCGAGCATGAGGTGTATGAGATAGGGAACGGGAGAGACCTCGAGCATGAGGTGTATGAGATAGGGGAACGGGAGAGACCTCGAGCATGAGGGTTAGATAGGGGAACGGGCAGAGACCTCGAGCAGAGGTGTAGGATAGGGGAACGGGAGAGACCTCGAGCATGAGGGTGTATGAGATAGGGGAACGGGAGAGACCTCGAGCATGAGGTGTATGAGATAGGGGAACGGGAGAGACCTCGAGCATGAGGGTGTATGAGATAGGGATACGGGAAGAGACCTCGAGCAGAGGGGTATGAGATAGGGGAACGGGTAGGACCTCGAGCATGAGGTGTATGAGATAGGGGAACGGGGAGAGACCTCGAGCATGAGGGTGTATGAGATAGGGGAGGGAGAGACCTGAGCATGAGGTGGAGATAGGGGAACGGGCAGAGACCTCGAGCATGAGGGTGTATGAGATAGGGAACGGGAGAGACCTGAGCATGAGGGTGTATGAGATAGGGGAACGGGAGAGACCTCGAGCATGAGGTGTATGAGATAGGGGAAGGAGAGACCTCGAGCATGAGGGTGTATGAGATAGGGGAACGGGCAGAGACCTCGAGCATGAGGTGTATGAGATAGGGGAACGGGCAGAGACCTCGGATGAGGATGTATGAGATGGGGAACGGGAGACCTGAGATGAGATGGGAACGGGAGAGACCTCGAGCATGAGGAGTGTATGGATAGGGGAACGGGCAGAGACCTCGAGCATGAGAGGTATGGTAGGGGAACGGGCAAGACCTCGAGCATGAGGGTGTATGAGATAGGGGAACGGGAGAGACCTCGAGCATGAGGTGTATGAGATAGGGGAACGGGAGAGACCTCGAGCATGAGGTGTATGAGATAGGGGAACAGGGAGTGACCTCGAGCATGAGGATGTATGAGATAGGGGAACGGGGAGAGACCTCGAGCATGAGAGTGTATGAGATAGGGGAACTGGTAGAGACCTCGAGCATGAGGGTGTATGAGATAGGGGAACGGGGAGAGACCTCGAGCATGAGAGTGTATGAGATAGGGGAACGGGCAGAGACCTCGAGCATGAGGGTGTATGAGATAGGGAACGGGGAGACCTGAGCATGAGGGTGTATGAGATAGGGGAACGGGCAGAGACCTCGAGCATGAGGGTGTATGAGATAGGGGAACGGGCAGAGACCTCGAGCATGAGGGTGTATGAGATAGGGGAACGGGAGAGACCTCGAGCATAGGGTGTATGAGATAGGGGAACGGGAGAGACCTCGAGACATGAGAGTGTATGAGATAGGGGAACGAGCAGAGACTGGAGAGGGTGTATGAGATAGGGGAACGGGAGAGTACCTGAGCATGAGGAGGATGAGATCGGGAGAGGGATGATGAGATAGGGGAACGGAGAGACTCGAGATAGGGGGAGGGAGGGGAGACCTCGAGCATGAGGGTGTAGAGATAGGGGAACGGGCAGAGACCTCGAGCATGAGGGTGTATGAGATAGGGGAACGGGAGAGACCTCGAGCATGAGGTGTATGAGATAGGGGAACGGGAGGCCTAGCATGAGGTGTATGAGATAGGGGAACGGGAGAGACCTCGAGCATGAGGTGTATGAGATAGGGGAACGGGGGACCTCGAGCATGAGGGTATGGAAGGGAACGGGAGAGACCTCGAGATGAGGATGAGGGGGAACGGGAAGACCTCGAGCATGAGGGGTATGAGATAGGGGAACGGGAGAGACCGACTGAGAGAGTATGAGATAGGGGAACGGAGAGACGTCGAGCATGAGGGTGTATGAGATAGGGGAACGGGGAGACCTCGAGCATGAGGGTGTATGAGATAGGGGAATGGGAGGACGAGCATGAGGGTATGAGATAGGGGAACGGGAGAGACCTCGAGCATGAGGTGTATGAGAAGGGGAACGGGAGAGACCTCGAGCATGAGGGTGTATGAGATAGGGAACGGGCAGAGACCTCGAGCATGAGGTGTATGAGATAGGGGAACGGGAGAGACCTCGAGCATGAGGTGTATGAGAGGGAACGGGGGACCGGCATGAGGGCCTCTGAGATAGGGAAGGGAGAGATCGGGGAAGGGTAGAGACTGGAAGGGATGACCTCGAGCATGAGGGGAGAGACTGAGCATGGGGTATGAGCATGAGGGAGAGATAGGGGAGGTGTAGAGATCGAGGAGGGTATGAGATCGGGAGAGGGTGATGAGGGGAGGTGAGAGACGGAGCATGAGGTGAGAGACCTCGGGAACGGGTGAGAATCGGAAGGAGAGCCTGTATGAGATGGGGAAGGGGAACGGGCTCGAGCATGAGGTGATGAGATAGGGGAACGGGAGAGACCTCGAGCATGAGGTGTATGAGATAGGGGAACGGGAGAGACCTCGAGCATGAGGGTGTATGAGATAGGGGAACGGGGAGACCTCGAGCATGAGGTGTATGAGATAGGGGAACGGGAGAGACCTCGAGCATGAGGATGTATGAGATAGGGGAACGGGCAGAGACCCGAAGAGGTGTATGGATAGGGAACGGGCAGAGACTCGAGATGAGGTGTATGAGATAGGGGAACGGGCAGAGACCTCGAGCATGAGGTGTATGAGATGGGGAACGGGCAGAGACCTCGAGCATGAGGTGTATGAGATAGGGGAACGGGCAGAGACCTCGAGCATGAGGGTGTATGAGATAGGGGAACGGGCAGAGACCTCGAGCATGAGGGTGTATGAGATAGGGGAACGGGCGAGACCTCGAGCATGAGGGTGTATGAGATAGGGGAACGGGCAGAGACCTCGAGCATGAGGGTGTATGAGATAGGGGAACGGGCAGAGACCTCGAGCATGAGGGTGTATGAGATAGGGGAACGGGCAGAGACCTCGAGCATGAGGTATGAGATAGGGGAACGGGAGAGACCTCGAGCATGAGGGTTATGAGATAGGGGAACGGGAGAGACCTCGAGCATGAGAGTGTATGAGATAGGGGAACGGGCAGAGCCTCGAGCATGAGGGTGTATGAGATAGGGGAACGGGCAGAGACCTCGAGCATGAGGTTATGAGATAGGGGAAGGAGAGACCTCGAGCATGAGGGTGTATGAGATAGGGGAACGGGCAGAGACCTCGAGCATGAGGGTGTATGAGATAGGGGAACGGGAGAGACCTCGAGCATGAGTAGGTGTATGAGAAGGGGAACGGGCAGAGACCCGAGATGATGTATAGATGGGGAACGGGCAGAGACCTCGAGCATGAGGTTGAGATAGGGGAACGGGCGAGACCTCGAGCAGAGGGTGTATGAGATAGGGGAACGGGAAGACGAGCATGAGGTGTATGAGATAGGGGAACGGGCAGAGACCTGACAGCATGAGGTGTTGAGATAGGGGAACGGGCAGACCTCGAGCAGGGGTGTATGAGATAGGGGAAGGGAGAGACCTCGAGCATGAGGGTATGAGATAGGGGAACGGGAGAGACCTCGAGCATGAGGGTATGAGATAGGGGAACGGGCAGAGACCTCGAGCATGAGGTGATGAATAGGGGAACGGGCGACCTCGACATGAGGGTGTATGAGATAGGGGAACGGGAGAGACCTCGAGCATGAGGGTGATGAGATAGGGGAAGGGAGCCTCGAGCA
>JACEFZ010024547.1:452500-461471 GCA_014155875.1 Cepaea nemoralis | reverse complement strand
AACAAGCCAGTGCTTGCAGAAAAACACGACGACGGGGTGGGGGCTTGAAGTATGGAACAAATGAGTGTGGTGAGTTTAAGTTTTTATCATTCATGGCTAAAGAAATGCTTCATTCCCTGACTCAGTTTCCTGAGGTTCTCATTATGGACACTACCTATAAGGTAAACAAGAATAATTACCCCCTCCCAAACATTCTTGCCGTGGACAGCAATGGTCACGGCAGGCCAGAATTTCATGCGTTTCTGGCTTCAGAAGGATATTATCCTCTCTTCCTGCCTATCTTTCTTTGCTACTTCAAATCCTCACTAAGACGATATTTGTCGACAAAGACATGGCAGAAATCTGTGCTATTCTGGCATCTCTTCCGTCTGTTGTTATTCGTCTCTGTGTTTTCCACACAGCCATATCTGTCAAAAAAGCTCTTCAGCAGGGGAAGCAGCCCTCCCTCAAGTTTCTTGTCTCCTTGATGTTTTCAGATCAAAAATACTGCACTGATTTGTCCAAGTGCAGTGTCCTCAAAGATTAGATATCTGAACTTTCATCCCCTGATGTTCTCTCATACTTTAATTATAATTGGTGGAATTGTCCCCTACTTTGGGCAGCATGTTGTGTATTATGAAATGGTAAAAGATATTGACAAAATAGCAATAGCTTTAGCCCCAATGCATAACTTGCAGGTTGAGTGAACTCAGGCATGATGGATGCCTTAATGTGGAGAGTTCAGCGTACCATGATTGGCTTAATTGAGGACAAGGTGAAAGATCAGCAAAGCAGACCTTGAACTTTACAGTGGCTATGGTCACATACAGAGGATGAGCAAGAGAAACTTGTTAAGAACGGCACAAGAACTGCAGCTCTGCTGTAAACAGGCACAACGCAATCATGTCCGGGGAAAAAAACAAACTCCGGATGAATGCAGCAGAAGAAGATACCGTGAGGAGAAAGCATGAGAGTGAGAAAGAACGAGTAATAGAGAAAGAAAGGGAGAACTATTAGGCAGCAGGTGTAGCTGATACATGATAAATATACGTGCCGACATACCAACTGACTGTACTAACGATCCCATGAGGAATAGTAGACTGTGAACATATAACAACCAGGCCATTGCATTCAAGAATTTCTTGGTTATGTGTTGTGGCAACCCTCTCATCTATTTCTTGAATACAAAATTACAAATTACAAATACATGAATTTAGAATAGTGTAAATCTCATGTGTGTTATTCTAACGGATACTGAAAATGACGTCAGATGTGCTCAACGGAAATCTACTCCACCGCTTAGGTATGATTGTTGCTTCTCTTTCCGGCCCTGAAGCCGCCACCAATTTGACGCCATGGTTCATAGCAAGTGCACTCACTGGACGGCCACCAGGTGCGATAGCCAGTCTACACAGGTATGAGTCAGCGACACGGTGGTCCGTGACCTTAACGGAGGACATGCATGTTAAACTGTACGACAGACTATATTGGGTACAGTTACAACCTCCGAATTCGGATATCAATACTGGAGCATGTAGACAAAGAAAGGCAAAAACTTACTTTGCATTGGATCCCAGCGACAATGAAAAAAGAGGGAGTTAAGGCAATTGCCCTACATGCCACTGAAAAAAAAAACAACTCTGAAGTTAAATGGGGAGCTTTATGCAACCCCGCCCAAGAAGTCCCCCATTATATAAATCTGAACATTACAGGGGTCACCAAAAACACACACACAACCTTGTCTAGTAACCTTGCCTAGCAGGAGAACTGCGTGTCAAGTGTGTGGCATGGAGACGGAAATCTCTTTGAAGGGCTTAAGAGATTTGCAGACATCACCAGAAGGACTTTAGCGGCACCGGCTAATGTATTTATTTGGGAATGAGTTACGGGACGTGCAGCCAGAATTGAGATGGCCACTAGGGATGAGTTCTTGGAGACAGTGAAAACATTAACAACTGCTTTTATAGAACCTCTTACCAGCAATTAGGTGATGGTAAAGATGAGTCTCATGAAGAAACAATATTTGTGCGGATATATGTGTTATCTTTGTGATTGGAAATCCAAAATGACACCAGTTTCTTTTACTGAGCAGGGTAATTTAAAGACACACTATAGGAGACATACAGGAAAGAAAGAAACCTTACAAATGTGATTTTCGTTCGGAAAGAAACTGTCTCTTGCTTGGCATCATAACAGGCGCCTCCATGGTGAAGAATGTCATCCTTTTGTTTACTGACTCAAAAGGTGAAGGCAGTTGAAAATAAAGATGTTGGAATCATTAGATGAGGTGCAAAAGACAAACTGGATAATTATCGAAACTCAATGGCGAATAATTTGGTCGAGTTGGCAGAGATAACATGTGCATCATGGAATAAAATGCACCACAGCTCGTCATTTCATTACTTGAAATCAATCATATTTGTTCCAGTTAAGAAAATTAATTGAAAGAGATCTTACCCGAGGATAATACTTGATTTACAATGAGTATAAACGGAACTGCGATATGGAAGCAACATCAAAGATAACAGGTCAGACCTCCTTGTTCAAGCGACACCTCAAGGAGGGAAACCTGAGCCAGTGGGTGACACAGCTGAGCCGGTAGGAGACACAGCTGAGCCGGTGGGATACACAGCTGATCCAGCAGGAGACAGAGAAAAGGTGTGCAGAACAATACATTGCATTGGCTGCAGTACTGACCAGTCTATGATCTCTGGCAGAAGTGGGTTGGGCTCCACGGACAGCTCATCCTTGCTGCACCTGGTCTTGAGGCTCGCGGGGCAGGACCTACAGGATGGCCAGTCAAACTGACAAGTGGTCATCTTAGCTCTGCGGATTCTGACCTGTCTCTGCCAGTGCAGCACGGAGAAGATTTCTATTTTTTATTTCGTAGTGTTTAATATTTTTTTTATTATATCAAAAAGCCGTCTGTTGGAAACACTAGGCCAAGATCTCCCTGGTCATGATTGCCTTCAACTTGGGCAACTATAAGTCAAGCAGTTCATCTCTGGAGGTTGAAACAGAACAAAGAGAAACACTCACAATTGGTCATCTTAGCCCTGCGGATTCTGACCTGTCTCTGTCAGCACAGCACGGAAGAAGAGTTCTATAAATCGTAGTGACAAGAGATTACCTGTCAGCTGTTGACTGCACTAAACAAGGAGCCAGTTTACTGCCAAGGGTGTGCAGAACACCAACCGAATCAATTTGCCCACACCTGTTTATTGGACGAGCCTGAAAGGCTCACAAGCAACGGTCGTTTATGGAGATGAGATGAGTTGATAGCAATCGCTCACACCATTCTGGAAAAACGTGTCATTAGTCTCAACACATGCCGGATCAATCACCATTACAATACGCGCACCCACCCATCCCCAGTGCCGCTATTCTCGATGGCAGCCGACTTCTTTTCGCCAAGGTCACCACAAAGCAAACCAGGGTCGAGCGAAACACTACACTGGAACCAGCCACCTCAATGTCCTTATTCTCGATGGCACCAGACATCTTTTCGTCAAGGTCACCACAAAACGAACCCTGGTTGGGTGAAACACTAACAATGGAACCAACCGCCTCAATGTCATTCTCGATGACAGCCGACTTCTTTTCCTAAAGGTCACCACAGGGGCCATAATCGGCTGATACCTTTATACTAGAACCAACATCACCACACTCTACGATGCCTCAGAATTTCATTGCGGATCTGACCACAACCCCATCTGTAATTATCATAGACTAAGTATCCTTTTATGTATTCTGTAGGATCTTGTGTTGTAACGGGTTTAACACACACACACACACACAGATAGATAGATACTAGACGTGCCCGAGAGGTTCACAAGCAACGATTGTTTTTAGAGAGCGATAGACGCCGTGTTTAGCAGAAGTGAATTGATACCAGGGCACTCTTCTTAATATACACGCTGGCTCAATCACCGCACCCACCCATCACCAGTGCTGCTATTTCCTACGCCACCCTAGGAGATTGTTGTGGCTCTGCTCACAACCCCACCTGTGCTTATAGATTGTCTTTTATGTATTTCGTAGGAGCTTGTCTTGTAACTTCTAATGCAGAGATACTGTTTGTGTACTTACAGAATGCTGACGTGGCAGTTTGTATTCAATGCCTGGCTTTTTATTTCACACAAGCCTGAACATGCGGGAAGAGAAATATCGAAAAACATCAGTTTGTGACTCCTCTCACCATATCAACTGATTAAAAAGTCAGTGGAGCTTTCTGGTTGTGAAAAAAGTGCTGAGTTAACTTTTGCGCGCGATACCACCAGGGTGACACGTGGCTAGCGTTCTTTCTCTCTTACCACATACATATATGTCTACTTATATCTATATATATATATCTAGCCTAGTACATTATGTTTCACCTAAAGACTGATTATCGCAAGACAAGGACAGAGACAAAATTAGCAACATGGAACTTAAGGACGTTAAACGGCGATGAAAAATTAGAGAACATAAAACAAGAAATAGAAAGAGAAAAAAATTAAAATTTTAGGGATGTGCGAAACGAGATGGACAGGAGCAGGCTTCAAGATAGATGAAGATTTTAAGATTATTTATTCTGGAGGTGAAGATCGGGAAAGGGGGAGTGGCAATTATTTTGGACCGGAAAACATAAAAATCTGTTCAAGGATATTGGGCCGTGTCAGACAGAGTTCTACTAGTTAAATTGGGTGGCATACCTTTTAGCATAAATGTTATTCAAGTATATGCCCCAACAGGAGAATCCAGTGAAGATAGTGTAGAGGAATTTTATAATGACATAGAGTCTGCCTTAAAGGGACTTCAATGCAAACGTAGGAAATCAAGCTGATACACAGCAGGAAACTATGGTTTAGGAGTGAGAAATGAAAGAGGATACAGACTCGTAGAGAGGGCAAAAAAAAGGAAATGATTGTAGGAAACACCTGGTTTAAGCAACACCCTAGAAGATTATGGACATGGAGGAGTCCTGATAGCAGGATCAGAAACCATATTGACTACATTCTGATTAGCAGAAGATTTAGAAACGCGATAACAATAGCAAAATCAGATCCCAATGCTGATTGTTATAGTGACCACAGATTACTTACAGGAACATTAAGGATAAAAAAGGATGTAGAAAGTCAAGTATATAACAGGAAACACTAAATATGATTAGTGTACATTGAGTAATGACAAGGAAATACAAAACAAATTCAACATAGAAGTACAAAACAAATTTGATGTATTGTTGGATCTAGAGATATTATTCCAGGATGTGGATGATCAATGGGAAATGTTGAAGAATTCAATCAGTTTGGCTGCAGAAACAACTATTCCAAAATTATAGGTGGGTCGGGTCGTAAGAAATTGATGACTGAAGAAATTTTACATCTAATGGACACAAGAAGACTCAACAAAAATAATTCTGCCAAATATGAAGAAATTCACAGACAAGTCAGAATATTATGTAAGGCGGCAAAAGAAGCATGGCTTGAGGGAAAAGTGCTTAGAAATTGAGAAACAACGCAACAGTCAAAATACCAAATTAGTGCACAAAATAATTTAGGAACTTATAAGAGATCAAGTACATCAACAGGCTGTTTCTACATGTATGGACAGATTATGTGAAAAACCTTTATAATGATAACAGAGAGGAACAATATATTAGATTTAATAATGAAGGACCGCCAATTTTGAAGATGGAGGTTTGAAATGTTCTTAAGCATATGAATGCTGGCAAGGCTCCCTGTGCAGATAACATCACAACAGAAATGATTACAGCTTTACAAGAATTTGGACTAGAGCAAGTCACCAGATTGCTGAACACATTATATGCAATCCCAAAGAAATCAGGAGCCTTGGAATGTGATCAACACAGAACAATTAGTATAATGAGTCACATCACAAAGATTCTGCTACAAATTATCATGCAAAGAGTGAGGAAGAAAATACAACCTGAAATAGGGGAAGAACAATGTGGGTTTGTAGAAGGAAAGGGTACAGTAGGGTACCTCCCTATATTATTAATCTCAGCCCACCACACCAGACTCCTCCACCCCACTAGACCTCTACATCTCTACACCGAGCCAACACCTTACTATTGCCAGACCCCCAAGGACACCACCCTGCCGGACTCTTTAATCACTACGGCGGGAGAACGCATTCTTACCACCCCACGACCCCGATTATTTCATCCTACTTTCACCCTCTAGTTATAATAAAAACTGATTAATCCAAGGCCGATTTGTTGTTCCTTTTTTGTATACTGTTTTGCGTTGGTTAAAATATTCACCACTACTTGACCACCTCTTGATCAACACTTGATGATTATACATATAACGAAATGGCTGGGGAATAGACTCGTTAAAATAAAAAAAGTTTTAAACAAGTATTCGACCTGTGGTACTGGAAAGAGCATGATATACCTTCAGATAACTTCTTCAGCATGAATATCATAAGATCAAACATTAACCATCATAATCATGTTAGCGACTGCTGCATTCGTAGCATTCTTCCAAACTGACAATTTCACAGGCTCTGCTGGAATGGTGGAGGTGGAGGCTGCAAGGATGCTGTGCTGATGGTCTGTGGCCCATCATAAGCTTCGCTATACATCAATACTTTCTTACGGTGACATGTGACGCCAAAACATTTGCGGAGCTTACCAAGATCAAACCATATGGGGAGGACATTTAGATAGACGTGGGATGGGGGGAGGGGTGTGTGTGTGTGTCTCTCTCTCTCTCTCTCAGTGTCAGTAAACGCCTTGGAACAGCCCTCCGCAATGGTGTTGCCAACTAACAAAAAGCTAGGCGTGACCCTAGGTAAAGGTCAGCTTACACAAAATGCCATCCGTAAGCTGGCAATTTATTACAGTAGAGCCATAAGAAACAACACAAGTGTAGAGTCCATGAGGAAAAGTATTATGGCTTCCTAGTTTTTCAACAGACATGTCCACATCATGAAATGTGCCAAAGTGGAGAGCAATACTGGCAATGTTTTCAATCCGCCCTGGCCAAGCATCAGGTCCCGGGTTCTCATGACAAGATGTTACACACATGGCTCAACCATGACAAGTTACAGAAATATCTTTTGTCAATTTATGACAGGCTATCTGACACTTAACTACTTAGCAGATATGTACCAGGAAAAACTCAGAATTCAAATGAGTGTTTGCACGGTGTGATCTGGGCTCGCTGTACTAAAGACAACTTTGCCTCACGCAAGCGCATTCAGTTTGCAAACAGCAGCAAGAGTTCAACTTTGGTGCTGCTTTTGCTGTTTTGGATTTTCTTCAGGTCTGCATATGAAGGGACTAGGAGCATCTAGGATGCAGAAGAGAATCAGAAATAGCCTGAAGTATAAGAAGGTCAAGTCACTAAGAGACGCAACTGGTATCTGCTATGAGACTACCTATTTATGCTAATGTTAATATTACCTGCAAGCTGCAGTATGTCATATTTGCATCATTCCTTTCATCTATGCTGCAGAATTACAACCATATATTCAGAGGCTAAGAGGATTACTTGCGACACCCAAGCACTAGGTCGCATCCGACGTACTTGAGAGTACAATACTGAACATGCAGCCAGAACTGAGAAACCCTGAGATTGCCACTAGGGATGAGTTCTCAGAGACAGTAATAACATTAACAGCTACTTTTATAGAAAATCTTACCAGGCAGATAGGTGATGGTAAAGATGAGTCTGGTAAATCATCTAACATGATTGAAGCAACAGCTTCAGCCCCAATGCATAAATTGCAGGCTGAGTGAACTCGAGGCATGATGGATGCCTTTATCTTCCGGGTACAGCCACGAGCGAATGTGATTCACCAGCTCTCCTAATTGTTAAATATCAAAGTTTTACTACCCCTCTGCTGTGTGTCCACCGTGACGAGGTAGAGGGGCTTGAGTGTTCCAACGACCTCAAGAGCTATGCCGACGGTAGCACAGCTACTGGTAGGGTCACCCATGTCGGACAGGTCATGGGAGAGGGACCAGACCAAGCGACACAAAAACCTGCTGCCTTGTAGGTAGACTGGGGACAGTCAAAGGCTAGGGAAAGCACCCCAAAAAATGCTTGTCGAAATCTGACGTACTGAGCTACAGGCTTGACAAAAATAGTGCAATGTAACTTAATTCATGATGTCACAAATTAAAATTAATCGTTATGGTGCTAATCCCGCGAAGTCCCATCAGGCGGCGATAGTGCAGAGCCCCGGAGACTTTAATAGCCGTTCAGAAAGATGGGGATACCCAGATACTGACAAAAGAGGAGATGAAGTGGAGGACTGGGGACTCAAATCTCCATCTACTCAACAAAGCTGATGACACAACGAGCTTCTAATCTAGAAGATGGTTTACCACCTCTACTCCAGACTTAGCTTTCTGCACATGAGACATCCTCCACAGAATCGATCGCCATCTGTTTGACCAACCATTGCGTGGCAATGGCTGCGTGGCAATGGCAGCGCTGCAGAACTGATGTGATGTGTGCACAGTCATGCTAAACTCTGCAATCCAGTTAGAAATTCATGAAAGAGGATATAGACAAACGCAAATTAGGAATCGGTAAGTATTTTAAATTCATTCATTCGATCACAAACAAGATGTATCGCGCCCGATACACCCATCTGGAGATCATCCGCCATTGTTTATTTAGTGAAATGATTTCTTTGAGAAATGTGACGGTAAGGGCACCGATAGATATATTAGAGGGCTGCAACTCCAGCCCAAGAGAGAGAAGCGAGTCGCTCAGAGCCCGAGTAATCTAGAGCCTTCTCGAACCACCGGTCATCGAGTCCATGGGTCCGTGGACACTGATGTGGCCCGCCTAAAGCGGGGTCCACGAGGAACTCGGACAGAGTTACCGCCCGTGTCGGATTGGGACACGAGGAGACCGGCAGATGACAGACGGACTTGAGAGAGGCAACAGGGCCTGCCTGAGAGGGACTCAATAGATATTCATAGATATATATACATAGGCTAGATAGTGTGCTAGATTGTTGTATGACA